>JBBPMH010000153.1:30817-50983 GCA_038090235.1 Pulveroboletus ravenelii | reverse complement strand
AAAACCTGAACAGATGAAACAAGCAAATGAGAACACTACTCGCAGATCGTGTGATATAGCTGGAGATGGAGGCCGGATGTCCCTCATAGGCCTCGAAATCATCAGGCGCCGTATATACTTGGACCACGACCTAATGTGCTCTGGAGGGCCGCTTCGGTCAGCAGGCTCCCTTAGTCGAAAGATGCCTCAGGCCGGGCCGTGGCTTGCCTCACTCGCGATCCGATACACCGAGTATTTTAGCACTAACTTCCGAAATAAATGATCTTGAGAAGTTCCCGAAACATGCTGGCTACACCGCATTTTCGGTCGGCCGTTTCTCCACTTGTTGGCTGACTCGGGACCTTCGTCATTATTGCTATCATCCTCAATCTGTTTTGGCCAGATTCCAAGTACTTGTTTCAGTATCTGCTGTTGTTGCTGTACCACTTTGCAGAGGTGAGAATATACCATTGGATGACCGTGAGTGTGGACCTGCCAGCTGTCAGAGACGTGATACACTCGACCCGCCACGATCTTACAAGACATACCTGGCTTGCGGTGGCCCTCCAAGCTGTCTGACAAGAATAGCTGCGCAGGTTTTCACAAGTATCATCTCCCCCCGTACCGCCGTCCTCTTGTCGTTAGTATCACTTTCCATCAATCACTCATATTACAGTAAATGGCAAGTGCCGCGACTTATGGGTTCCGAGGGAATGTGCATTGTTAAGCGGCAAATGCAACTGCATGCAAGTATTTTTGAGGTAGGCATCGTGGAGCATAGCGAATCATATGTAAAACAAAGCAAAGTAAACGACCTGCTTACACCTCCTTGACCTTGACGGTACCACGCAGCAGACCAGTCTGAAAGCAGCCCCACACATTCAAAAGTCTGAACTCGGAGCACAGATATACAGTAGCTACGTACCCGGCGGGCAGCGATAAGACCAGCCTTTTGTCCAGGGACGGCGGAACGGGCGATCGTCGAGGCTTTACCGATGTGTTGGTGGTTACCACCACCGTGAGGGTGATCGACGGGGTTCATAGCAACACCACGAGTCCGAGGCCAGCTGAAAAGGGGACGGGAATGCTCAGCACTGCTGTTACGCAAGCCATGCATACAATCGCTCTCGTACCTGTTGCGCTTAGCCTTAAATTTGTGGTACGCACGACCAGCTTTGAGCAGTGGCTTGTCGATACGTCCCCCGCCAGCAACAATTCCGACTGTAGCGCGTGAGCTCGCAGAGATCGTCTTCTTTGAGCCGCTAGGAAGACGAATCCGGGTCTTGTGGTCCTCGGGAGAGTGGCCGATGATGGTGGCGTAGTTTCCGGATGTACGTGCAAGTGCGCCACGGTCACCAACTTTTTCCTCTACATTGCAGATGATGGTACCCTCGGGGCACTGGCCCACTGGGAGGACGTTGCCGACGGTGAGAGCAGCCTTCTTGCCACAGTAAATGAAGGCGCCGGTGTGAAGACCCTCGGTAGCGACGAAGGTCTCCTTGCGAAGCTTGTAGCGATAAGGGTCGCGGAAGACGACACGTGCAAGCGGTGCCCCGCTAATTAAGATGGTATGAATAACTGACCACCAATGGGGGGTACGGGCTTACCGGCCGGGGTCGTGAATAATTTCCTTGACGATGCCACGAATGTATCCATTGCGCTCTGCATAGTCGAGAGTACGGAATTTAGCAGGTGCCTTGTTGTGGTGAGTGTGTGCCCTGAACTGGAGGGAAGGGTATCAAGCGACGATCAAAATTTGCAACGGAGTACGACGTACGATGGCGTGCGAGCGTCTCTGTGCCCTGATGACCCGACCCATCGTTTATCTGCAACAACGTCAGTTGCTTGCTCGACGGCGGGGGGTGACGAGAATGAGGGCGTATCCAGACGAAGACCAGGTGATCCAGCCGCGAAATGGTTGGTTTCAACCTCGATTCTCCACAAATGTACACCCTCGATGGATGCGTGGGCACGGGCTTGTGGATACTCACATACTTTGTGTCTTGAGGGTACCGTTGCTGAGGTCGGGCGTTGGACAACTCGTCCTTGCTATGGAGGTGGAAAGTTCAGTCGGAGATTGAAATGTGCGAAATTGTACCAAGTTAGGGTTAGTATTATTACGTCATCATCCCCTCCTCTTCACCAGGTAGCTTCAAGAAGGGAATGAACGGCCTCGGTGCCCTGCGGTGCGCCCGGACATGCTGGAGACAGACGACCCCAATACAAACGTATTCAGCCCGGCTTTTGAATCTCGCTGCCTCTCTGCCTCGTCCTGTCGTACATGCGCACCACCTGTCGACCGTCCGAACACCCGCATCCAACACACCCAAAGCTCGTAGTGTCCTCCTGATGTCCCCAACGCCCGCAGATTTAGACAGACAGGAACTCGACGCAGAGCTCATTCCCCCAGGCCACATCCGCATCCACCTCACCACCCGCGCCGCCGAAGTGCGTCGGCACCCCCCTCGGAGTTGATGCCACACTGACCTCACCCAGCAACTGCAGCGCATCGCCACCCGTGAATCTGACCCTAACGTCGCCTTGCACATCTCCGTCGAGTCAGGCGGATGTCACGGCTACCAATACAAGCTCCAACTTGCCGCCACGCGTGCGCCAGAAGACTAGTGCGTCTTCTCCCACATCTCCGCTTGTTCCCATTTACCCTCCTCTCTCCCCTGCTCATAGTCATCTCACTCATCCCGACGTCCGACCATCGAACATCTACGTTGATGCTGTAACTCTCCCCCTGATCAACGGCGCAACAATCGATTTCGCGACCGAGCTTATTGGCAGCTCGTTCCGCGTCACAGAAAACCCACAGGCCAAAGGTGGCTGCGGCTGCGGCGTCAGCTGGGAGCTGAAGGATTAGATTCCCCCTCACATCTGTACGTCTAGACGACACTCGAGCCCATGTTTCGTTCACCAACCATTTGCTCCCTCGGATTTCATGTATAATATCAATAGATATATCTTGCTGACCACTCTGCGACAATGCCTGATTCTCTAATTCACACACATGACAGCATCCCGTACATGAAAGACTTCGAGCCAGGTTTCCGCCTGCCACTGCGCACATTGTTTCGACATGAAAAACGCCGCGTCGTACCATCACTGACAACATCTCTAACAACTCTACATGCCAAGGTGCTACCCCAGGCATTCCGCCATTCCGCCATTCGCAAGATAGATATTCTCGGTGGTACCTCTGTAAGAGGTGCACCATTGTCTCCCGTGCGGAAAAAATCCTACGTTTGTCATTTCAGTGGTCGTAGAGCGACCGAACGTTCACAGGGAGGTCCAGCATGCGAACAGTGACACTGCCCACTACTAGAATGACACGAGCCGCCGTAATCAGTGCGTGGCTTGTACCAGTAGGATTCCACGCGTCAGTCATCGCATCTGCCCATCGGATTTTTGGCCAGAAGAGGGGCCCCGCAGAAGATGCCGTTCATTATCCACAGGCAGCTCTCTTGGTCAAGGCTTGCTGAATCCTGGGAGCAGGCGCTTCCATGTAGCTGAAAATCGCATCACCTTTTTTCTCGTTGGATACGGTGCTGACTCGTACATAAGCAACGCCATTGGTTCGCATGAACGAGTGGCATCGTCAGCACGAACGGCGGCATCGCTAGCTGTGGTTCTAACAGCGCCAACCTAGCGACTAGCAATGTGGACTTAGGGACAAAACACAGGAGGATAATGTGGCAACACGCGCGAGTGCCTCGACGAGGGTTCCACTGCTTTGCCACCGCTATTGGGGAATAACATAACCGAGGCATCGAGTAACTTCATCACTCTAGCTAACCATGGTAGAGGCGAAAGTACGGTGGAAGTAAAAAAGAAACGCGGGAGGAATGTTGCTGTTGCGCTAACACTGTAACTTAACTGTTCAACTGTCTATGTAGGCTGGCCGTAGTACGTGACTGTGACCCTCCTAGAGGCTAGTTCCTGCGAATCCTGCGTGAGCAGGCGAGGTGGCGCAACTTCCTTCTTCTCCCCACTTCGCAACTCCCTGGGCAGGGCACTTTTGCATCGCCGTCCAGCCGTGTGCACTCTCCTTTCGTACCCACACACCTCTCCCTTGTCCATTCCATTTCACTCTAGCTGCCTGACCTGTTGTTTGGGCTCTCCTCCCGCCCACGTAGCTCGCTCTTGCTAGCTGTAGCACTACCGCGGGTTGGAAAGCTTTCCATGCTTTCACCCAACCTTTGTAGTACAGTCCTTCCTTTCTGCTATAAACAGAGACTTGTGAGCATACGCAACCTTGACTCTGGGTGTCTTCGCAGAGCCATCCTCGACCTCGGTATTCTCTTTGTTGGCTGTCTTCTTGGGGCTGCGCACCTTTGCATTCTTTTTGTGAGCAATCGCCTGTGATTGACGCATAACAGACACTGATGGCATTTCAAACTCAGATGGTAGCTGCCAGGTCAAACGGGCGAAATCCGCTTTGGAGTTGGCATATGGATTTCGATTTCCCAAGGTCGAAATCTGTGTCGAAATCAACCTCCAAATCGACTCCAAATCGTTCATCCAAATCTACTTTGAACTCCCCTAATGTCATACAAAGTTCAAACATTCACGGGCTGTGTCCTCCACTCCGCAATAATAACTCATCCTCCGAGTCATTGCGGCACACGCTGTCAGGGGGTGCTGCGGAAGGCGCAGCGCACTCGCTGACTGACAGGGCTAGTCCGCTCACCAGACCAAATCGGGCGATGAGCGCTGATGAGCATTAATGAGCAACCCGGTTGATGGCTTCAATGGTTAACCATCTCCGCAGGTGGGCATTGGTCTATATATATAGTTACGAGGGCACTCTCGTCCGCCTACGTTTCAACCTGCGCCCTTGCCTTGAATAATCCCCGCTACTGCCACAGCAACAGCAAGGGTCAAGGATGTTCTTGGTTGCAAAGTTGTTGCTCTTTGCAATTGTCTCGGTGACCATCCTTTCACTCCGGAGGGTCTTCTGGCTCGTGTGGTACCATCCTTATAGGTCACCCCTACGCCGTCTACGAGGGCCAGAAAGAACAAGCTTGATTCTTGGAAATTTTGGGGAGATCACGACCGATGTGCGTCACTCAGTCCATCTAACACGATCCATACCTGAGTCGCTTCTTAGGAGAATGACATGTTAATTGGACAATGGGCACAGGAGTATGGGAGCACGCTCAGAATCAAGGGGCTTTTGAATGTTCGCTTTTGTCTCCCCGATCACAGATGGTAAACCAGTTTGTTGACCTCAGCTCGCTTGATATCCAGAACAATATATTGTGCACGTTGGATACACGTGCCGTAAATCATATGCTCACCCACAGTAATGACTATCAGAAGCCTCCTGACACTAGACATGGCTTGGTACAGATTTTTGGAGAAGGCAAGACAATCCTTAATGTGTCGTCTCAAATGATGCAACATTGACCACCTATATGGTAGGGCTTCTCGTTGTGGAAGGAACCCAGCATCGCCAGCAGGTTTGTTTGTCTCAGTTACCTCGACAACACGTTGACGATAACGACGACGACGAACGCATTGTTTGTGAACAGAGGCGTATAATGGTAGTTACGACCCCTAAAAACTATACAATTGACGTGGTTAATTACTATCTAGAACCCCGCTTTTGGTCCAGCACAAATTCGAGCATTGACAGAGACGTTCTTCGAAAGAGCTATCCGCGTGGGTGTCATCCGCATTCCCTTGACCACCCAGCTACTGACCAAACCTGTCCCAGCTTCGTGATTTGTGGTCTGCTGAGATTGCCAAGGACGCTACCAGTACGGTCACTGGTACACATATCGATATTGTCCCCTGGTTGAGCAGGGTGACTCTTGATATCATTGGTCTCACAGGCATGCTCACTTTCAAGCTGCAAATGAGCGATTGTCACTGACGACAGATAGGATTCAACTACGAGTTCAACGCTCTCGACTCAAGCGGGCAACCGAACGAGCTGAGCGATGCATTTTCAACCATGTTCTCGGCGAGCCAGAGCATAACTATACTCGAACTTTTGCAGACATTGTTCCCGGTCCTGCGATTCATCGTGAGCTTCATTCCTAGTCCCACGGAGTTGATAGGTTCACAGATCTACTGTACCTTACAGCCTAGTGCCGAGTCCCGTAAACTACGAGCTGCCCAGCGTACAATGACACGAATCGGGAAAGAATTGCTAATGAAAGCAAAAGCAGTCGCCTTGGCCGGCACGACGGAAAAGGGAGAGATCGAAAAGAACACTCTGCAGGGACGGGATTTGTTGTCGCTGTTAGTGAGGGCGAACTTGGCTACTGACATTCCTGAAAGCCAAAAGTTGTCTGACAAGGATGTGATAGCACGTATGCTCTACCTAGCGTGTCTTTGGCCCGATGCGCTGCTTACTGACATGCTATGTTCTACAGAGGTACCTACATTTTTTGTTGCGGGTCACGAAACTACGAGGTAGGTCGTCGCATATTATTATCAAGTTTGGGCTCAAGGATCAGTGGCATAGCACTGCCGTCACTTGGGCATTGTATGCCATGACTCAAGCATACGAAGTCCAGGCGAAACTTCGGGATGAGCTCCTCTCAGTTGATACTGACACTCCATCGATGGACGAGCTCATGGCCCTTCCTTACCTTGACGTGGTCGTGAGGGAAACCCTTCGAGTGCATGCACCCGTTCCGCGCACCTCACGGATCGCAATGAAGGACGACGTGTTACCGGCCGAGAAGCCATACACAGATAAATACGGGGTCGTCCATGACACTATCACGTTCGTCGTACACTCGCTCCCGTTCTCAGTGGATGACAATAATAACTCATCACGACGGACAGGATTGCTAAGGGGGACCGGATCATCATACCGATCCTGGCTATGAACCGGTCTAAAGAATTATGGGGGCCTGATTCTCACGAATTCAAGTCTGTCATCGCATCCTATCTTCCTTTGAGGCTCCAGCTAACGGGCGTGCCGCAGACCGGAACGGTGGAACAACGTACCAGAAGCCGTCTCACAGATCCCAGGTGTCTGGGGTCACTTGTTAACCTTTATCGGTGGACCGAGAGCGTGTATTGGTTACCGGTTCTCGCTCGTTGAGTAGGTCACTTCCACCTGTGGTGCCGAAAGTATCGTTCCTGACCAGAAAATACAGGACTAAGGCAATCCTGTTTTCCCTCGTCCGCGCTTTTGAGTTCGAGCTTGCTGTGCCCGCTAGCGAGGTCTCCAGCAGGACGGCCATCGTACAGCGTCCCGTGCTGCGGAGTGATCCCACCTACCAGCCTCAACTCCCCTTATTGGTCAGACCGTATCAAAGGACATGAGGACCGACGCTTCGCGGTACCTCGATGCATTGACAGATGGGGCCCGGCTGTTCTTTCATTATTCCAAGTTACTTATTCTGTGCCCGTACACATTGCATGATGAAGCAAGATTGCGACTTTGCTCAGGCACAACTGTTGACTGCCACTTGTCACTTTGTTTTTAGGGGAACAAATAAAGCTGGGTAGCGTTCCTTCAGATTGGCGCTGACATGGTGCGTGCAACGTACGCAGTTGACTCCGTTGGAGGCCTCATGGTACACAGTAGACTTTGCTTCGTCCTAGCATGCGCAGCCCGCTGCGGTGATCTGCGCGCCTTGCACACCAAATTCTATCGTGTGAACCTAATATTATAATTTATACCAATGACAGTGTGTGACATACGGGATGGATAAATTGTCCAAAAGAAAAAAATCCCATTGGCCTTTTGCAGTATAGCGCTATGGTGCACGTCTAATTATAAGCTGGTAGCTGGTGCAGGGACAACATACATAAATGGTGCGGTCCAACTTTATAACATAATTTCTTTGCCCAAAGACTATCCTACAAGCCTGTCATAGCGTATGAACAGACGAGTATTTGGGAGGGGCACGTCTAGAAAGACGGGAAACGTCCGCTGTAGTTTTGTCTTGGAGCGACCCATCCAACAATCTGCATGGAAATATCTGCTTCAAGCATAAAGGCGGTGGGTGAGATAAACTCTCCCTCATAATTTTAACCAGGCACAGAGATGCCTCAAAGGCGGGAAAGCAGACGATCTTAGGTTTCCCTGAGAAGCCCCAAGTCCCTGCATGGGTATAGATCAAGTAAGCATACTATATAGACAAGAGAGGCAGTTGAACGACACGAATTCACGACAGCAACATTTACAACCATCGATCCCCTCATTCAATCCGAGCAGCCTCCGATTCTCTTCGTCACCATCCCTCTCGTTCAGGGACTGTTTTCCAGTACCTGCGAGTTCTTTCTTGGCAACCTCTCTTGTATAGAGGGAACAGCCTCTGTGTCCCCTTCCGGCGCGACCCTCTTCCTTGGCAGTCTCCCCTCATTACTGGGATAAGGTAGACCTTGGTCGACATTTGGCACTACAATGTCCTGCAAAAATTGTCCACTTTTCTTTCTCGGCAATCTCTCTTGGGTATCAGGGCGAAACTGAGGTTGACCGTCTTGCGATTTCTCCTTGCCAATGCGAGAAGCCTGAAGATCCTTTATATCAGTTCAACACGCCCCTCCTTTTGGCGTTCGTACCTGCGTGGATGGCCTGTCCTGCGGGGTTGGGGTGTGCTGTGCAAATGGCGCGTCCTGCCAGGACGGGCCCTGAGGGTTAGGGGGCACCCCAACAGTATTAACCTTGCCGTCAGAAGCGGAGCTAGAGTGAACTGTGCTCGGGTTATCATTCTCGCGGGGATATCGTTTGCTGAAGATCCTAAACCGAGTTCATGTCAACACCCCCTTCAGACATCAATGGGAGTCGTTTTACCTAGCTGCCGTATGCGAGACAGCTCTTCTTGTCGTCCGAAATAGATCCTAAACAACACGACTTGTTATTGCAGGCGAGAGAAGATATAAAGGACGAACCATACTCTCGTCCAGCCAATTGGCCAGACTGCCTCGGGTCCTGGCGGTCTGCGAGGCCACTTCCGGTACTGACGCAGTACCATCACGTGAGACCCCTTCCTTCGCTGTGGCCCTGTTGCTACCCGGCCTAAATGATGCGCCGTTTGCCATAGCTAATAACTCGCTGTAGCGGGGGTGAGGAAGAGTCATGAGGTGGCCTTATGGCACGGACATTCCGTCTATAAGAACAGTGCAACGTTTAAACCAGCCTAGGCCGTGCCGCTTCCATTACCAGTATCAGGAAATTCAAAACGACCTCAGGATGCGTAAGACCACCCTGAAATTTCCTTTTTTTGCTCGTCCTCATCCAATCACAACATTCGGATGGCTGGCGTTAGAGTCATCAAGCGATAACGTTACACAGATGAGGCATGCCCTCCATGAGGCGAAAGGACAGAAATGCCATGTCATTGCCTCGTGCAATGCATAGGAGACGTAGTGACTATATGTATTGATGCTGATTCCGCCGAAGACATGAAAACAGGCCACCCCGTGGCAATTAGGGTTGGGCACGGGTCTGACGACGGGTCAGGCAGCTGACACCGTACCCGTACCCGCCGACACCGCGACCCGTCACGGTACGGGTACGGTGTTACCCGTACAACCCGCGGTGTTGAAAAACCCGCGGGTCCTTGCACACTAGTAGGTACATCAAACCGTAAAGAGTTGTAGCTATCTCACCGAATATCATCATTATTAAATGTACGATGAGTATGGTGAACAGGTTGCTGTCCTTTACATGCAAATGCTGAAAAAACCGACCGAGTAGGGGCTTTTGCCTCCCTGCCACCGAACACTGCATCGACTGCCTCTTTACCCCAGCACATGGTGGCATGGCTTCTCAAGTTGGCAGTCGAGGACTTATCTTTGGAATCCTGGTAGTGGCAGACACCACCTGCTGAGGTCTTGCACTTGCGTGCACCACATGGAAAGAAGTGGAGTAGTTGACCATCATGGTATTTGATTGACACCGAGTCAACCTTGAACAGCGAATAGACTGGCGAACGCCAGGTCTTTTTAAGAGTGCCTATGGTGCAGGTGAGTAGATATACAATGCGAAGACTTAATTGACTCACTTAGCTGTGCCTCAGGGTCAGGGTCAGCGACAGGAGTGTCGTCAGTATCATCAATAGAGTGGCCGGCCGATCTAACGGAGTCGGAATCATCAATGACAATAGGCTTGGTAGAATTAGACGACTGAGAAGGCAAAGATGAAGCCATCGATGTCCTGGCTTTTTTCAAGGGGCAGACAGTGAGCTTAACGCTCTTTATTGTGACAGTCTTGACAGAAGTCTTTTCAGATACAGAGATGTCATCGTCAGCCATGGTCCTCAGGGTGGAACAGGAAGGAAACAATGCCACCATAGTGCTGGGCCTTTTATATGTACTTTTCCGAGTCAACCGCTACTATTCCACAGCTGAAATCCATAATCTATATTGAATTAGCACCGTGAACCTAGGAGCGAATTGACTAGTTGAACATCAAAGTGGGCAAGAGAGAAGCCTTCAAGCAAGCCCTGATCGATGTTGATGATGGAGACTGAATCCCACGGTCAGACCCGTGGCCAGACCCGTACACCGTGCATACGGGTACGGTGTTACCACGGGTCTGCCATTCCTCACACCGTACCCGTACCCGTGGCACCCGTAGACCCGTACCCGCGGTGTCTAGCGTACCCGTGCCCAACCCTACGTGGCATGCAGATCACGTTCGCTACACACGAGTATGCTCTAGCAGATGCCTGGTGTCCGACAGGAGCTGGTGTCAGGCGGGGATTGTGATAGGAACACAGCAACTCACCGTCACTGCGCTGTGCTAGTAGAGCTTATGTGGGATCCGATCATATTCTCCGCGACATTCAGTACTTTGAATGGGATAACCTAAGTAGGCCTCATTAGGGGTAGATTGATACAGTACTTGAGTTCGTATTTCACTCAGACTTAAAAAATTTCCTAAGTCCACACGACCAATCTTGGCTTTGGCCTTTTACACCATTCATCCGTGCGCCCACCAACTGTTTACTCACCAGTCTCATTCGCTTGCTCACCAACCTGTCCTCTCGCCCACCAGCCCGTCCACTTACTTGCCAATCTGTCTGCTTGCTCTATTGGCCCCATTGTCTCACCCATCCGCTTGCTGCACACACATCAATGCTCAAGAAAAATGCTCAGAAAGGTGTGTATATGCGCATATATTGTGATCTTGAGGACAGGCTGAAGCATTTCTAGATTAATGAGGCTATCAACGATGCGAGGAGCAGTGAATCCACTTGATTACATCCATATAGGAGTCTCCAAACGTTTTTTCAATTCCTTGCGCTCGGGTCCTGGCGACGATCAAGCCTGTTGATACTACGACTCTCTATCCCCCCCCAGCGAGTTGTCAGAAATATCAAGCCCGATGGGGAATCTGGGAGGCCTAAGCCGTCAGAAATAATAGGTTAGCTCACGATGGGATATTGAATGGGGAATCCGGGGCGGTGTTCGAAAGGGGGCTCATCTCCATCCCGGACGTTGCCAGCCCGATAGCTCCACCTTCGCACACGACCCCATCCGCCCGGATCGGGATGGCGCAGGCCAGCCACACGTTGACCGTCACTCATCTCCGTCTCCTGGCACGGAACCGATCCACACCCGTGCGTCCGCGCAGCCCAATCGCATGCACAACCATCTCTCTCACTATTGCGAATTGTGGACCTGCTCTGGAACAAGGGGCGTCCTTGCGGCATATGACGACGGGCCATGCTCGCGCATCGAGTCCAGCACGCTGCCATCGGATGTGCTTGGTGGCGCCGTAGCGGCTCCTAGGCGGGACATGGCGTGGTGAAAGAGCGAGCCCTAAATATCTCGTTGATCACTTCTCACGTACGCGTACGTTGCAACAAGGTGGAATCCATCGTGTCACTTCTCCCCAGTAGCCGTGCCAGCCTTTTGGTCAGCCAATGGCGCTAAATCCAGCCCCCCGTCCGAGCCCGCAGGAGAGCCAAGGTAGCTAAATGGCGGCACACAGGTGAACGAAACCATCTCTTAAATATAGATATGATCTCAAAGTGTGTCAGTCCTTGTGCCATTGCCCACTGCAGTGCAACTTTCCGACATGATTTTCCCAACAGGAAAAGCCAAGTTCCCCATCGAACCATGCGGCGACCTGGTTTATGCTATGAACGGCACTTCACTGCGCAGTCTTGGCCCGCAAGTATTTAAGGCCAACTCGCCCGGACTGTCCCCCGCCGCCATATCATGTCTTCGCACTTGGAGTGAATTCCTCTCGATGTGCTGATGCACGTAATTTTCTTCACGATAGACCCCTCACCCACCTCAACCCTCACGCTCCTCCAGCTTTTACTCTCCTCCCACCATATCCATCGTCACCTCTCCATTGACTCTTGCCCCCAGCTCTATGCGCGTATTTTTCGTGACAAGTTCGACCTCAGTGGCCATGACCGTCGGGAAAGACATTGCACCAGGACGATGTCATGCCTAGCTTCCGAACTTCGATTGTGCCGACGCGTGCCGCGCCGCATTCGTCTTGCTCAGGTCCTCAATCGGTACATCCTACGGGATTTATGGATGGTGTACCTGATGCTCCTGGAAAGCGATGGCCTCTACGAACTTCAGCTTCACACCGCGGGTGTCGGTAACTGGGTCCTGCAGGTGCTCCGCGAGTATCATTCGTCAGCGAACAATGACGCGGATGGGCAAGTTTTCACCTTGGCTGTCTCTGTGGTGTGCTTGGTATTGTCACACGGTAATTCACATCCACCTTCTAGCTCACGAACCACGCTTTTGAGCGGCCCTAATGCATAGGTCAGTATGTTTGTTATTATCCTATTTGCCTGGATTAATGCGCCAGCTAGGTTGTCATCGGCTCAATATTGCACGTCTCGCAGCGCTCATATTCTCAGTGTCTCGACTCTTCTCCATGTCGTCTTGTTGTAATTCATGGAATGCATTGTCATATAAGAACTATGTGTATCAGTAACATGTATAGAGTTCTCTTGTAAGAATCAAATATAATCCATTGTCGGGAGATAGCACCTCCACAAAAATCCACGGTGTATTATCTCTAATAGAGACATGCAGGCTCCTACTACGCATTGCTGCCGCTCACAAGGGACGACATGAAAAGGCATGTAGCGTAGATAAATTCGAGTACTAGCTGTAAACACAGTAGTCCAGGCACTCTATCATTCGCACAGGTGCGAGCCCCGTCGCCTCACATGCTTTACGCCAGAATGAGGCGACGGTTAATTACCTGTTGCGTTAAACCACGGAGGTAGCCCCTATGAGCCCTGATAACGCAACCGTGTGCGCCTCGCAGATTGCTGAGAAGTAAAATTCATGCTCCGAGTTGTGGGGTTCAATGAGGTTGTGTGCAATCTCATGTGCGAGCGTGAAGAACCTAAGAGTATAGAAGTAGCAAAAAACGACCGTCAGCCATCGGGTGAATGAGGTTCGGCGAGGCAGACATACCAAGATATCTGAGCTTGTTGTTGGTGACCGTTCCTGACATCTTGATCGTCTGTTGATCCGTCGATCATTCTCAGCGCTGTGGTCACAAGGAGTCGAAGGCACTAATGACACTTACGCCATGCTTCGAAATACCGCAGATTAAGGAAAATGCTTCCATTCCTGTTGAACGCGATGAGTCCTCCGACCATGTCATAGAATATGTGCAACGAGGTCATCGGAAGGCTATAAATCGAAGCGAGAGGCGTAACGACGTGTATGAATCGAGCAAGCGGGTCGCGCATATTCGACATGAACGTGTCAGGGTCCGGCACATCTGTTTATCCGTTCAGTAAGTCAGACCTTGTTCGTGAACCAGTCTTACCATTGGTGGCAAAGACCCGCACGTCCCCCATCTTCCCTGGTCCAATTTTCAACAGCCTGCAGTGGGTAAACGAACTTTCAACTTACCAAGGAGCTCCAGGTTCCCAACCTGTCCAGACGCGTCACAGTAACCCTCGTCCAAAGACTCCTTGACAACCTCCATCCTCTTTCGATTGTGGAGCAATGTCCCTTCCTCAGGCTTGCATGCCTTGACTGCCATATCAACGTTGGCCCCTAGACAACACGCTCAGAATCACATCAACGTAGATGTTTAATATCACCCACGAATGTTACTCTGGGGTGTCACATGTCGCGTATTCCTGTCACGAAAGAATCAATGAGACATCCGTTCTGAATGTAACTGGAGCGTACTGGGGCGCCTGGGGAGGGGGACTGGATCGAATGATCTCCGAAGAAGATGGCATATGTGAAACGAGTTTGCGCCTCAGACTTTGTATGGCGTTGTTGATGGGGTAGGCTTTGTTGGTGGGCTCAGGGGTGGAAGGGGAAATCGGTGAACGTGTGGTTGCTAATTCATTCGAAGGTTGTTCTGGTACACCCGGGGTTGTAGCTGGGGGTGGGATTGTGGGTGGCGAAGATGAGCCAGGAGCGGGCTCCCAACCTCCGGGAAATCCACCACGCCGCGTAGGTGACTTAGAACGTACAGCAAAAGCATCAGGATAATTCGCACTCGGGAGTTGATGCGTCACTGGCTGAGGGGGGAGGGTCGTCGAAGAGTTGGAAGCCTCCGATCCGATATAACGACTTTTCCTAGCCTCTTCCGCCAATTTCCTGTCTTGTTGTTGCTGCTTGAGGATCCTGTCAACTGATGGAACATATGCATGAGTCGGGAACTCGGAGGTAAGTATATACAATATACTAACCATTATAGCCTCTGCGTTTCAGCGCTTTCAGATCGGTAGAGAGAATCGTCATAAACAGGAGGGCATCGTTAACTTTAGCCTTCTCAAATAGCAACCGACACAGAGAGATCGCAACTCTGGTTATATAACTAAGTACCGGAATGAAACGGAGAGGGACGGGGCACAGCGACTCACTCGTACATGTCTACCTGTGCGCTGTCGGACAGCCACAGCTCGATCGGTCCCGTACCGACACGTTTCGCAGCTGCTGACGCATCTAACATGCGTGTCGTCTTACCGGCCCCGAAATCAAGCGTTTTGGAGACGGCCAACTTCGCAAACACCTTGACCTTGAAGTTGTGTACGCCAGAAAGCCACGACAAAGACACCCTTGTACGAGTGTGAGTATGCTCGTGGAGGAACAACGGTAGCCTCTCAAGTACGAGAGCCCGGATGTCAGAGGCAACTTTCGAATGTAATCTCTCATTTGAAACCTTATACTCCTCTCGTATGATAGTACTCAAGCGTCGTGAGCCGAGTGACGCATAAAAGCCTGTAGGCGTGTGGTTAGTCGAGATACACTCCCTTTAGCCGAATCATAACGTTTGCGCACCTTCCAAAAGGTCCTCTTGTGGTGCGGCAAATATGGTGTCGCTAAAAAGCTGATATGCGTTCGTGTCGTCAGCGATGACGATCTCACTGGGTTTCTGCAGATCGTGCAGATCTTCCCATCCTTCTTCATCCCATCCAGTCAGCGATGTCTTATCCAAGAGCATCTTCGAAGCTTTCTGGCGACGCATACCAAGCAAAATGGGTGATGCCTTCATCTTGCTTATTGTACCAGTAGCAATAGCATGGCTGTTGACAGCTAGATTGCGTAACACTGCCAAGTAACTGGGAGCCACGTGAGCAGGCAACCAAGGACAAGAACAACGCATAACACATACTTTTCGTACCCTCCAGAAAGCTCATAAAACTTCTTGGGATCAGAAATCAAGATCCCTGCGACTTCGTCTATGGAAGGTTCGTTCTTTGAACCACATGCACTCAAAAACCGATTACCGGCGGGCCCGAAATCGACAAAGGCGAACAGCCTGGAATGGAACTCGCCTTTGGTACCATCCCCCAGGTAACACTGGATAGGCGTAAGCCATTGCAATTGTTGGGCGCCTGAACCCTTCGTAGGGACAATCGGCAACTTTGAGAGGATAGTCAATTGGGGTTGGGTGAAATCTATGATGTCCTGTGAGAGAATCAAATGATGTGCAAGGGAAATGCCTACTCGAGATGCGCTCCGCCAGAACCTCGAACCACTGCCGCGCGGTCGCTTCGTTCGGTGGCGGTGTCTTCTCCAGCAGGGAGAGTAGCATCGATGTAGACGGGTGGGGCTGGATGCCTAGTTTACTAATCGCAGCCTCTCGACAACTGTCTTGAACGACTGAGAAGCCGAGCACTTTCCACTGAGCCCCGGAGAACACCTAGATTGGAAGAAGTAACCATACAATCCAGATATCATGACACTGTGACGGAGATGTACTTCGCCTAGCTTTCCTAAATGATTGCCATCCTCACTTTCTGAAGGAATAAATGGGATATGTCCAAAGTTGTCTGGGTTATAGTCCGGGTACTTTGAAGGAATGTTATCACACAAATACTTGAGTGCAATCGTGCGGACAGTGGCATCCGAGGAAGTACACAGCGTCACCGCAGTCTCCAAAGGGGGAAAGCGACGCAACCCAATCCGATAGAGTAGCTTGGCTAACATGTCATCAGGTCAGTCGCCTCTCAATGGTGGCACAACCTCCAAGACCAACCTTCTTCCGAGTTGTTTCGCCACTTGGACTTCCCCCAATCAAGGATGGGAAGCTGTAATTGTCGGAAGATATCTAGAGGTTCATAGAGCTCTCGAGCGCAATAGCGAGAGTTCTTCTTGCCCACGGCCGGCGACATACCTTCCTTGGGAAACGCCGCCGTCGATGCTAGTCTAGCGAGTTCCTCCGTGGTCAGCGTATCTCGCACCTGGACGAGGTAGCCCACGAGGTCGGATATACTCCAATCTCCTGTCTTCACCATCCTAGAGACATGGCTACAGTCACGAAATTAACAGGGCCACGGCGACTTACCGATCGAACACAAGCTGGAGATTGACATGTTTCCGGACACCAATAAATGAGAGTAATTTTTCCATCTGGCCCTTGACAACAAGACCCGAGGAAAACTTGACCAGTGGAAGGTCGCTAAACAGCGTCATGTTGGCATTGGGGAAGTACGAGAGCTCCGGGAGTGTAAGGCCAGAAGAAGTTGGGATGCATTCCTTGCCAGCGAACACCTCCTTTACCGAAGTATGCATCTCATTCGACAGGGAAGACCAGACGCGAGATAGAACAACCAGTACACGTTCAGCCCAGTCAATCGACTTGGTGAAGTCGTGATCTGGATTTGCCAACGTGACATCGGGTTGCGAGATGTGCCGTAACCAGTGGACGATGGTAAACTCGGTCCAGTGAAAGCTCCTCAGCTCCGGAGGTGTAAAATGCATGGTGACATTCAGGGGCATGAGGGTCACGGGAAGCGGTCCGTCCAATGGGATATGGGCGCCAAGCGTCTTGGTGTTGATGAAATACTGTACTGATGACAGCGGGAGTATTCTTCCATCTGCACTGCTGAGGACCGCCACGCTCAACAACTCCGCACGAACCTGAGCCATATTGACGTCAGTGCTACCTTGCTTAAGACCAGTCCACCACTTAAAACACGCAATGAGTTCCTCTTCATTGAGAGGGTGTTGTCGTAATTCTTGCAAGACGTCGACAAAGGTGACAGGGGAGAGCATGCCTTGAGCTTGTAAGGCCTTAATGGTACCCGCACCTTCCTGGGTGACAGATTGCGGCAAAACTGGGAGGTGCTTAAGGAATTTCGAGAAAACGGGGTCGAATTCCTTGATATCTGGAGCTCCGCGGATACCAGCAGATGAAAGAAGCCTGAGAGGTAAAGTAGAACATCCATAGAACGAAGTTTCCAACAACCGCGATACCTCCGACGAGGGAGTAGAGTGATGAAAGGTGAAAAACTTGAGAACATGAATAAAACGCTGAAGGAGCCAATGCTCCAACTCCTGTGGTGGTCGAAATTCCGGCGTACCATTGGATTTAGCTGCACCCTCCCACAAATTCTGGATGTTGGAGAGCTCCAATTCGTACGCCGCGCGAGCTAGGAATCCTCCAACATATAGCAACTCTTTGTTCCAGACTAGAGTAGGTTAAGCAAGTACTAGATCCCTGTCGGGAGCTACTCACCTGCAACATTCCTGTCACTGAGAGGGGGTCATGCAGACATACGTATAACAATACAAGATGGAATGCTTACACGAGATCTATCGATTCACGCTCGACAGTCGGGATAAAGCGGGACGCCATGTGGCCACCGATGCCTGTCGTTTGAGCCGTAGCATGCCCCTACGTAGAGAAATTAATAAAAGGCGGGAATCGAATACACGTCGACGCAAACGATGAAAATCCGCGTATGCCCAACTCTAATGAACGTCAGTCAACGCGCCCAGTGATTGCCAGTATCACAAACCCATTCAAATCCGCACGAAGACCCTGGAAAATACTCCCGCACGTCGCCGGCTGGTTCCTGTCATCAGCAAGGCTCTGCTCATATTCATCTTTCCCCGTCTTCATATGAAAATATGGTAAGTCTTCACGAAGTGACGGATTGCAACGAAACACCAACATAAACTAAATCATATCTGAGCCATGCAGGAGGATTCTTCTTTGTAGACCGGACGAGCTCAGCTGAAAGCTTCTTGTCCACCTTGACATCCACCTCCGCGGTGAACACAGTGAGAGTCACGTTCATCTCATGCAAAGAGGTCGGATCTTTGGAAGGCTGTGACGGTAACGCTGGAGCCTCAGGCTGGGGTGTCGATTGACTGGTAAAGACAGAGACAAGAGAAGAGAAAAAGCCGCCCTTGGGCTTGTAAGGCTCTAAGACCTCTAGCAATGGTCGCTTCTCGGTCCCAACTGCATATACAGCATACACCACCTCTGCCTTGATCCGGATGGCTAGTTAGAGTTGACAGTCAGTGCGCATACAGACAGAACTGGGAAGACCCACGGTGAGACCGTACTCCTTTGACATTCATGATATTCGACTGGCTCGATCGTTTCAGTGCTCTTGGAAGATCGACAGCTTTAGCCACTCCAGGCGACTTCTTGAAGTGGCCAATGCGGTGCTCGTCGAAATACACACTGATATCGTTCAGATGAACCATAAACGTAACCGACGATGCAAGAAATCGCATAAAGTCAAACGCTGGAGGTATAGGACCAGCCTCTCGGAGCGTCATTTCAAACGCTGTCCACAGGTCCGCATTTCCTTTTGAAGGAAGATCACCACGGCGGACGTTTAGCTGATAGATAACACGGTAAGGAACAGAACCAGCGCGATGAGGAGCAATGGTACCTGATCTTTGTTGTCCTTCCAATAGAATTGCATCCCGTGCCCTGGAAGGAAGTTAAATCACATAGTCCCAAAGATACAAAACATTGTACCTCCAGAAGAAACAAATGGATTCTCCGTCACCGAAAATAGGCTGTAAAATCCTAACGGGCAATTGGTCACCGCCATGTTGAAATATATCTTCACCCACCGACACCAAACGCGCCAATCTTCTCCTCATCAGGATTTCCCTCCGCTTGGAAAAAGTGAGGTGCTTCAGAGACTGCGCATTACAAATCAAAAAGCAGGTCATTCACCAATCTTTCGTAGTCTTGTCCAGTCCTCATCTCTAAAGATAGTCCCATTGTTTCTAAACGTCCATTGGGCGACCTTGATCAGAGAGAAGTCAACAAAGGAGTATGCTAAACAGCGTGAAGTAATCGCACATGTGCAGACTTGAGATTGGGAAGGGATGGTACATCGGTGTCTCCCGGCCCATTGTCCTTCCGGCGTAGGTATCCAGCAGTCTCGAAGCGGATTTCGACTGCGGACGACCGAGCATCGTCTGAGTTCTGGAGGAGTTCTCGGAATACTGATACCATCAAGAGTTCAAGTTGGAAAAGAACTACCACAGAACGAGGACGGGATCCCTCACCGGTGAACTCGCCGGAATAGCGCGCAAGCACCTTGTCGATTAATGCCCGCTGGTTAACTTCTACCGATTCATCTTGTCCGGTTAGCCACTAATACGATGAAAGAGGGGTGAGGGTGAGACTCCAGACGTCCTCTGGTGCCAGACACACCAATGCGTTGCGGTCGTGAACCATTCCGGTGGAAAGTTCGTTACTCGTTGTTTTGCTACGCGAATGAACCAATCCAATGTATATAGATTAATATTTCTCCCAGACTGAGAAAGCCAACGTATCGATGGACGAAGGTGATGGAGTGAACTTTGTATGAGCACGGAATGGCTGAAAGCGGCAGGCAGGTGACATGGCTGTGTAAGCGGACCAAATCACAGCGCGGAGTTGGTTACCTAAGTAAGTCGAGTCACGAGACGACGTAGGTTTTAGTCTATGCGTGAGAAGCGAAGTGGGCGCATCGCTCTTCCTTCTGCCCACTTCGCATCCCAGGAGTCTAG
>JBBPMH010000153.1:0-30807 GCA_038090235.1 Pulveroboletus ravenelii | reverse complement strand
AAGCCTACGGCTTTTCGCCCACCCTTGTATCTACACCACTGTACATAGACGAGAACAGTTCTGTTCTCTTTCCGCATTCACTAGCCCATAGCACGCAACGCATAGACCATGAGATCTACACAGTTGCTACAATACAATATAACATTACATGCACTGCATGTTGCTCGTAATTTCTCATACTACCACCTGTCGATTCCCCCACAGATGCTTGAGGGTAAGGAGCGACTATTGGCAAAAAACATAAAAAAGCGGGAAAGCAAACGATTTATGCGCTTTAGTTGGGCAACTTCCTCGATCTTTAAGATTGCTAAGTCCAGTAATGACAACACCATCAAGCTATGGCCATGGTTGATCAATGATCAAGCATTTCGGTCCAAGCCGCCTCCGGGCGTCATCCTTCTGGGTTCTTTCTCCCGACCACTATTTGGGGGGCGGATCTCTTCTTCCCTTTTCCTCGGCAGCTTCGCCTGACCGGTGAACTGAGCCTGACTATCTTTCCCATCGTTCTCCGGCACCGGTAAATTCTGGTCGACCGCGTGCGCAACATCTTCTGGTGCCCTTAGTCTCGGCAATCTTCGACCAACCTCTGTCAACGCCTGTTCGTTTTCCCTGGAGTCCTGTGGGGTTGCAGGGAGGGGAGGAGTTGAAGTATGCAGTGGAGATGGGGAACCCCGTGGGATTGGTGAATCTTGAAGGGACGGGGAGTCCCGCGCGGGTGGGGGTCGCCGCGGAAGGGGGATTAACCCAATTCCGGAGCTCGAACTCCGATCATCACGAGATCCATCACGGAAAAGGCTGAGCAGTGGGTGACATGCATATTAGGACATCCTGAAGACGTGAACTTCAATGAGAAGGGATTAACCTAGTCACCGCCTGCGAAAATGCTGCCATTGCTTTCCCAAATCCGTCCTAAATCGCATGAATCTGGTCAGTTATTGCTACAGGTAAAATTAGTAGAGGGCAAACCACGCAGTCATTGAGCCAGGTAGCCAGATCCCTTTGGTAGCAGACATCCTCCAAGCCTGTTTCTGGTATCGACACGATACCGTCGTATGAGAAACCTTCGTCCACGGCTGTGATCATGTTATCCAACATGAACGATGAACGGTCTGGCATCGTGCTAAAAACCGGTGTTGACGGGGTGAGGAAGAGTTGTGAAGCAACCTGGTACCACAGTCATCTTCCGTCTGTAAGAACAGCGCAATTTATTAATCACGCAACCTCCATCCACTCAGGGTCGGGGGTGCTGTGAGCCACGTGGTTACACCAAAGACTCTACTGCAGCACCGCAGGAGATGGGGTAATTCTCCCAAGGTGTAATTGAACGAGTACCTACAATCCCTAATTCCGATACCGAAAACAAGCTGTAAATCCTGTGCGCGCATTTGTTCACCGCCATGTCGAGAGGGTGTTACTCTACTTACCGAACGCACCAAATTTCTTATCAAGCTTTCCCTCAGCCAGAGCGGGGCGGACGCATCAGAGATGGAAGCTCCAGAGTGGACCCTATAGCGACTTTGCGTAGTCATGTCCAATCTTTGTCCCTAAAAGTGATTGTCTTGTTTCTAACTGTCCATCAGTTTGCCTTGAACAGTGAGAGGCCAACAAAGGGGTGCACCAGATGGCATGACAGCAACAAGTGGTCATACACGAATAGACTTGAGATGAAGAAGGGACGGCGTCTGAGTTCTGGGGTTTTCGGATACAGACATCATCAAGAAATTTGAGAAAAAACTTCCGCGGAACAGAACAAGGATCTCTCGCCGGTAAACCCCGCCGGAGTGAGGTACAAGCACCTTGTCGATCAGTAATCGCTAGTAAACTTCCGCCGACTCGCTTTGTCTGGTCAATCACTGATACAATCAAGAGCAAGCGAGAACTTAGGTGGAACTCTAGACATCTTTTGTTGGACACACCACATATGCGCTACGGTCGTGAGCCACTCGTGATAAGTCCATCGAATCCGCTACTTGAGGTAACTACGTGAAAAAAACCATGATTTCAGACCAGCCTATTGATTAGTAACTGGTGCACTTGATGGCAGGCTCGTGGCGCTGTTGGAAGTCGCAATTTGTGTTGCTAGGCGTGCTGTAGAAAACCGGAAAGTCACCTTGCTCGGATTGCGCGGGAATCTTTAAGACGTGCGGAGCATGGACGTGAGGAACAGGAAATAAGAACGGCAGAGGGTGTAGGATCGGCCAGTGTAAGTGAATGCGGCTCAACGGGAGGCCCATTGAGTAAGCCAGCCGCACTGAAGGCTTCCAGGAAGCGACAAGTGATTACTTGATCACCGATGTGGAAGCTGACGCACGCGTAACTCTCGAATGGTACAAGCACAGAGCAATCAGCCGTGCCAACGAAAGACACATCGGCGTTGGGGAGACTCATAGATGTGACTGTGTCGCGGGACAACCAGCGGGATACGTTTCGACACACGACCCCGACGGCAAACATGACCTTGCCAAGCAAGGTGACTGACCGACAAGACATACGGGAGACTACTAATCGGTCACCGGACGTACTGAGTCACACTAAACGTTGACTATACCTGGTCGGCGTTGCAGACTGACCCCATTCAGTAGGAGAAATGAAACTGAGTTGTGCGTGTCGACGTTTTGCACAATGCACACGAACCCAACACGCAGAATGACCTTGCCAAGCGAGGTGATAGTTATTGAATAGTCCATCAGTCCGTTCCAATTCCCAAGGGTTTCGAGTCCGAGCTACCCCCTCGTCGTCCTTCTCCTAGGTTCTCTCACCCTCGCGGTCAAGCTCTGATCGATATGTGTGTGGGGAATGGCCTCCTCGTCGATGCGCATTAAATTCTGGCCGCCACTTGGGTGCGCAATGTCCTCCAGCGCTGGCCCGCTCCTCAATATCGGCATCCTCTCTTGCATACCGAGGCGAAGTCGAGCTTCACTGCCGTTCGTAACCTCATCATGCATGACGCTCCTCGTCGGCACGTTTCGATCAACGTTTGAATGCCGGGGACTCTCCAATACCACTTCTCTTTTCCTCGGCATCTTCTCCTGAACCAGGGATAGTGAATCCTGGGGGTCAAGAGACATGTCAACAACACTAACCTCTCCATCTCTGTCGTTCTCGGGGTGGAGGACGCTAAGCATGATTACCCGTGTCAGTACCCTGGACAAAAACTTTGATGGGAAGTAATTCACTTATTTACCGCCTTTGAAATGACTTCTCGGAGTCGATCCTGAGCAGTGTTATAGGTTAGCGTCGTCGGTACGAGTAGTAAACGAACCACGCGGTCTCTTAGTCGGTCAGTCGGGCTAGTTTGGAACCCCCTGACGTCTTCCAGGCCTGTTTCTGGAATTGACACGATCCCGTCATATGAGAAGCCATCTTCTACGGCTGTGATCATACTCTCCAACATAAGTGATATGCGCTCTGGCATAGTGCTGGTAACAACGGGAGGGAGAGAGAGCGGTGAAACGGTCTGGCACGGCGGTCACCATCGATCACGCCGCCACCACCCTGGCGTGCAGTAGTTACGTTAGCACTTGCTGCGCACAGCCGTAACACATGTAGTACTGTACCGCTTGCCACGAGTTTTGTAGTTCCGTACGTTCCGTACTTGGGCAAGTGAAAACTGGTTATTTCTTCGCGCGTTTCTTTGCGCACTACGGACGAGCGAGAATTCAGGCCTTAAGGGAGGATTATGTCCACATCTCCGGTCAGTCCAGGTGCGCGCAGCATTGGAATCGTTGGCTGAAATGCATCTTGATACCCCGTTCAGGTCTACGTCCGCGTCCAAGCTGAGATGTCATCGATTCATCGCCAGACGAAATCAATGTGCGTGTGTGCCCCGCCGAGGCCGGTCACGCGGTCACGTTTGCCCGGGTTCCGTCGCGAGTCACGTGCCCCCTTTCCCGCCAAAGATTTCGTTGGCTTTCCCAATAAAACGTCTCTTCTAGTCCTCAAAGCGTTTGTCGGTTGCGCTGCGATTTCTAGCGGTCTTGATAGGTTCCACTGTGTAATCACAGGCCAGGCCTGCAACTTCGTTCTCACCAACACTATTGCCGATGACGGGTACTTAGAGCCAAAGCACATTTGTTGGTCACGAGGGAAGCCAGCTAGTATATATGTACGTTTGGGACAACTAAATGTAACGCAATTGACGTATGACGCACGAGTACTGATGCGCCTTGTGAGACCGTAACTAGTAGATCAAAAGGAAGGTATGCCAAACCAACAGTGAACGCTAATCAACAAAGGCCCTATCCAGGCGCGTAATGTGGGCTTGAGCGACGGGCAAACGGACATAGTCAATGTTCATTCCTCAAATGAGACCGTCGCCGGGATTCTGAGGCACAAGTTAGACATTATAACAATGCGGTTTCGCGGAGACTCACCGCTGTGATCCCTCCTGTAAACAAAGTTCGGTCAGCAAACTACGGGAGGTTGGGTCCATGACTTACCTTCGCCTTCCAGCCAAGCTGCGCCTGAAGTTCCGTGAGCCCAAACAGTACAACCACGTCATAGTCTAGCTGGTAGTAGACCTGGCCGGCAGCCGTCTTCCTCGCAATTAGATCCTTCGCGGCCGCACTCAGATCTGCGCGGATAATACAAAATAGGAAGAAAGACGCTGCGGTGTTTCACGTCAAAACGACATTGTGAGTGAAAAAATAATAGGAACTCGCATTGATCTTGATCCACCCATCTGGGGTCGGTCAACTTGCCTCGATAGCACATCAGGCGCACAGTCTGCACGCCAAAGTCTTTTGGATTGTTTTCCGTAAGCGAAAATGACTCCCGAAATTCCATCTCTTCGGGAACATGAGTACCCTTTCAACGCCATGTTAACATTTTACAAGTCGTTCACGAAGGGGCCTACCTTGTGAAGCTTCGCTTCGAAGTATCCTGGAACGTAGCAGTCGCCCATCGGATCTACTTCCCATTGGTGCTTCCTGCGAAGGTGTTCTTCGTCGTTTGATTTGACGGGCAGTGCACAAATTACACCGTATGTGGCGCGTGCGGCCCGCGAGGCAACCAGATGATTATCACGATCAACGTGGGATAGCACGGCTCCATTAGCGACTGCCTTGTTACTAAAAATCCGTCAGAAAAGTTTGCGAGTTTGCGAGATAGGCACACACATATGATTGTCCGGACGGCAAATATCGATGTTCCTGGCCTTGAAATATGACTGAAGTCGAGCCCAGAGCCAGTCATTTGTCGAGAGCCCCCCAACAAGGAATGCCGTCTGAAAACGTAGATCAACGCAACTGATGATTCGAAAAAGGTAAAACTCACGGTAATCGGCGTTGTAGCAGATTTCTGCTGTTGCTCGAATGCACCAATGACGGCGTCAATGGAATCATTGAACAGGCCGGTGGCTTCTTCGCTAGAGGAGATCGAATCAGACAATAAGTGGTAATGGCACAGATCGGACATAATCCTACCCCGACAACTTGAACTTCCCAAATGTGATGTTATATTTTGCATTTCTGACCCGAAGCCCAGCGACCCTGACGTAAGCTGGTTCCTGATCGCTCTTGATGACGAGTTTCGTTGACTTGTCGAACTCGCGCGTATACTCAGCTATATCCTCAGGGCTTGAATGCTCCCAGCCTTCGAGCTTGCCTAATTTTAGAGTTTCGCGGGTTTGTCACTAGGGGGGGAAAGGAAGGAACAGGACACCAACGTTGTAATAGAGCCTTGGCCCGGCGAGTGACAAAGACCGAGCCTTGCAGTCGACCTGAAAGACAGGAAGGTGGAATAAGTCGGACTTTAGTGGTCGACATTAACTACGTACACTCAGCAGGGGCTATTTCCTCGCAGGAGATCGGATTGGACGTCATCGAAAACATACTCAAGTCGATGGTCCCACCGCCGGCGTCGATGATCACGATGCCCCGAGGAGCGACTTGGTTAGTTGTCTCTGCGCTGAGAAGATTTGAGACGCAAAAATGAAGGCTTGCTTCGCCCTCCGTCAGCATATGAACACGCGATTGCCCCTCGGGCGTAATGGGGATAAGGCCGGCACGCGCAATCGCCCGACGGTATAGTTGCTGCTGGACACCTTCCCAGCCATTGGGATGGGTGAAAATATACTCGATGGAATCCTCGATGGACGACCAAGTGAATGCGAGATGGCGTTCCAGAATGTAGGTCTTAGCGCACTTGAAGAGATACTTGATAAAATCCGTGAGAACATCGACGGCAGATTTTCCGGGAGGGAGTAGGGGTAAGTCATCGTTTGGGTTGATAGAAGAGGCCAAATGCTTGGGGCGGAGGTGAAGCTTCCACCTAATTTCCGTAGGATGAGCGTGAGTTCTACGAGCGCCTCATCGTGGTTAACAACTAACCATTCAGCCTTGGTCCAACCTTCGGTCAGCGCCACTTCCGTTGTGCTTTCAGCGAGCACCTCGGCGCCAGCCGCCCTGACATTACCGACGGTATCGTAATACAAGAGAGACGGCACTTTGGCGTCGCCGCGGACCAATTCCTGCGCAGGAAATCTAAAGCCAGTCAAGAGAGATCGATAGGAAGAAAGTAAGAACTTGCCTCGTGACTCCAAGAATTTCAGGAACTTGTCCTGATTCAAGGATGCAGTACGAGATGCCGCTAAAAGTCGTGCCAATATCGAATGCTACGACCAGTTTAGACGGGCCGGTGTACGGTTTGAGACCTGGCATAGTTTGCTAGTTTGAGAGAAAAGTGGGTGACAGAGTTGGTGGGCCAGTGGCCATAAAAGTGCGGGGTAAGAGAACTTTTTCGCGGCACGAACGAGAAGGGTTCTGTTGTCTACGTGACGACCTCGTGGCGGTAAACGCTCAAGATCCCATAACCCACCGGATCTGACGACTATTCCTATGCTTCATAATGGCACAGTGTGCAATTAATCCCGATCAAGCATCATAGGAAAATACCACTGCCCTGATCTCATTCCTGCTTACGAAGAAGCGCTGGAAGGAGTCAGATCCCCTCTGCCCAGCCTGCCAGACTTTCATATCACCTACCTCCTTGCACACCTGTGCGGTCGCATCGTGAACACGTGTGCGGTGCGCATTAGGGTAGGCAAACCGCAAGATGGTGGAAGGCCATGAGGCAGGGATGATGAAACCTTGTTCCAGAGTAACCACAGGCCCATCAGCCAAAAGGCATGATCCACAAGTCGACTGTCACCACTCCAGCTGAAAGACCACTTTGGAAATCAGTGCTATCCTTGTCATCATGCATACGCATTTCGTACCTGTATTATGTGGTCCTTCATGTAATGGAAATTTGGCACATAGTTTGAAGTGCGATTGTATGTGCAGTGGGAGCGAGGCCGTTTGTGGTCATGACCCTCTGCCAGGCAGAATTCCCTTGAAAAAGTGCTGGCACTAAATTGACAGCCAATTGGCAGCTACCATCAGCATTCTGAAGTCAGCCCTTTATGTCCTTTGGCCAATCCGTGAGTACTGAGTACTTGACCGACAGTGGTGGCAACTGGCAGCACTACCGCCATATAGTTCCGAGTACAGCACGGTGGATGGACTGATCCGATCCACGATTCGTTTGGAACGTGATGCAACTATGTATACGGTACAGAAATCGCGACTTTCGGAAACATAGTCGTGGGTTGAATCCGCTGAACCGTATAGTATGTGCTCTTTCTGGTGCCTAGTCGATTAGCGCTATGGTGCATGTTTTAGCAGTCTAATTAGGGGGCTCTCAAGATCTCACCGGTCACCCTTTTCCTGGTTCGCTGCCAGATTCCTGTTGAATCATTGTACACGCCTCGAGTCAGGAAGTTTGATGTCGCGTTCCCCTGCCGTAACAAGTTCCGTTGAACCGACCCCGCCTGACGCATAAGTAGTCCAACAGACCTCCCCATCCAGGGTAATGGAGTGTAAATTGTTAGCGAAGCGCAGCACATTTGATTGCCCCCACCTCTCTGCCCAAAGGGCTTTAGTTATGCGGCAAGCTGAGAGAGAAAGCGGACCTCAGCAGCCTGGCTCTCTTCAACGGCTCGAATATACCAAGCACATCCCACTCAACAACACACATTCGGCAGCCTCAGATCACCCAAAGACAAAAAAGCCACCCACAAACCCATCTGTCGCAACTGCCGTCGCGGCGTTCCCCCACCTGCCCCGTTCACTTCCTCACCTTTGAGAACACACCTCATTGTCCAGGCTCTCAGTTTTCATTCATCAATTCCTGTCCTAAGCTCACAGATAGTACTTGTATTTGACACAAGCCGCATGTAAATGTCTAACAAGGGGTTCCGTCAGCCCCGTCGGACATTAAACAAGGATTAAAAGAAATTCATTCGCTCTCGCCAAGGGCAGGGAAGTAGTATTCCTCACATAGGGGGCGCACAAATGCGTGGGGGCCAAACTCTCGCGCCCTCTTAGTAGCTACACTCGCTCATTTTCTGCGCGCCGATGTCGGTATCTTGCGCCTACGTGTGCAGGGACTGATCAACGTCGACAGGAAATTCTGCACCTTGTGCGGCTCTAGAAATGCGCATTCCTTCCTACCAGCCCTCCGCTTTGGGCGTTATACAGGACCTTCAGAGGCGGAGTGTGACACTGTCGCAGGGCACCGTGTAGCCTTCTGATAGTCCTGACAGCGAATATGTGGTACAGGCATGGCCATGATGTGAAGCACCCTATCCAGGCTGGTGGGATGCCTTTGCGCTCGTTTTATACAGTAACTTCTGGATTTCGGGTTTTTTCGACGCAACAAAATTTGACGACTCAAGTTTCTGCGTGACGGGGTCTGAAGGTGAGTGGCATCAGTAGCTCATCAATGCATACCATCTGTCGGGGAGCGTGATCACCAACTGGCCTGGTCTCGGCTCTCGAACTGGATATTCTGGGAAGTACTGTCGAGGCATCCGAGTTGCTTGGAAGGCGGTGCCAAACACGGACAAAGTGGGGCCATGAGGCTGTCTTGCGCGCACCTCAACCAGTGCCGCCGTGTATCTCCCGATTCTCTGACTATGATATTCACTGGGTCACTTGCATGGACTCCAATGAGAGGCGTCACGAAGTTCGACTACAAGACCACTCGTTGGACGGTCTCTGCCAGGCCATGCGACAGGCCACGCACTTGCGGGAGTGGACCCCCGTGTAGCTCATGTCGGGTACTCCCTATCAAAGGCGTTGTTTCACATGGGATAAGCGGATATAGCGATCACGCCGTCAACATGATCCACGTGTCGTTCGGAGAGTCTGTATGGCTAGAAGGTGAGGCCTTGAGGTCCCAAAGTTTCCCGGTTTCATTACCGTCGGGGAATACTACTCTATTCTTGCAGATTTGTCGGCCGTGTGCAGCGCGCATGAGGCGTGCTCGCTTTCCGATCACCCTGGGAAATGCCGTACTCAGCGCCGTCCAATCTCCATTTAAATCCCATCATTCCACCTCCCCGTTTGGGTTTGCTCCCATGCCAAGGAGTTGATGCAGGTGTCTGCACGGTGCGATCGACTTCAGGCTCGAGCCAGATCAGTCTACTACTACATTGAAATCGCAATTGACAGCGACGATTAGCATAACACTTTCCCGGTCGTCTGAGGTTATGACCAAACATCTGCTTAAGCCTACGGTTATCAAACAAGTTTCCAACCCCTGCCTGAACCTGACGGTCGGGTTGGTCTCCATAGCTCAGCATGGGCTCATGACGCGGAACTCCGATAGGCTGTGTTGGAGAAAGTAAAAGGTGCGCCATGCTGAGAATGCAATGGAGTCGCTAGTACCGGAGACATAATGGAGCCCAGCCGCGCATCAAAACGCCGGCCTTGATAAGCACATTAATACGTCAAAACTAGTGGCAATGACTCCTAGCTCCCACCGAGGTCTCCGTCAAGTCCCACAAGAAATTGAAGTCATGGTGTCGAAGTCTGCTGTCCCCACTGAGTCTGGTTCTCAGAGAATGTAAGCGTTCTAGGAAATCTCTGTATATTCAATTCTTACCTTGGTTCAGGCCCATGATATCTCGTAGTAAAAGTATGAAGGCCCCTCGACCGCCCTCGTCACAACGAGGGTCCCAGAAAATACAGAACACCGCACCTGGAGATTATACGACAAGGCCAGCCTTGCCTGTAGCCCAGCAGTCGAAGAAGTTGGAGAAATCGGAGAACAATATGGTACAACAATAGGCATGCGTGAAGGACAAGACGTGATCTCATCGTCTTTTTCTGATTACAGCCCAAATCACATCGATTTAGTCTCGCCAACTGGAAGCGCGTGCAGTATGCGCCGTCCCTTGTTCAGGAAGCGAACCAAGGGAGCGACCAATATGCCTCCCCACCAGTTCATGGCGATAATCCCGTATCAGTACTTTTTACTGATCCAGACACCACTGGTGGTGGCGAGCGGCGCACGAATGCGGATATTGAGTTAGCACAAGGGCACATCAAGAGATCCGGTGCGTCCAAGGTAGAGACCAGCCTTTTTTTTCTTTCCGCCTTGGGGGCACGATGCTCAAAATTTCTCCAAAACTAGTCTCATCCATCTCCAATTAACGTCGGCCCCGGAGAGGGAACAAAAGACGTCTTGCGTGGGAAACTCAACAATACTGGCACGAGTAGCACAATCCAGTCCATCAAGACCAGAATCCAACGTTATGCGCGCAGAGCCTCCAAGTTAGAGGATTCAACTGCGACCACGAGTACAACACGGCTCAGTTCGGTTCACGATCAGCCCCGCGGCTCAGAGGCCGCGCAACATGGAAACAAAGATGTCTCCACCGCGGTAGGCTATGTCGGAAGCAGCCAACCGACGTCAGTGGATGCCAAGGCCACAGAGCAGACGGCGACGGAATCCGAGGAAATCAAGAAGCTTCGACAGGACCTCTATCAATCCCAGTCTCAAATCGCTGAGCTCAAGAGGCGTTGCGAAGCGCAATCGAGAGACCTAGAAAGCTCAAATACCTTTCTCAATACTGCAGACAAGTCCTCGGACTCCGACGTTATCAATGTGCTCCAGAGGTTAAATGCGGAGGCACAGCAGAATACTACGTACATGGCAGACTACCTAGCGGAGAGTTTCGAATTTATTAACTCAATGACAAGCCAGACCAAGGAACAGATCTCCGCTGTGCAGCGAGCTTCTGACCACGTAGGGCCAGTTTTAATGAAGTCTTTGGAAACGAAAACGCTAGAGGATACCCCTATGTTACTGCAAATTGCGTTCCAAGCCTACCTCGCGTCCGTACTCTGCGAGGCCGCGTCTTCTTGGGCCTTCGAACCGGCACAGAACGTATTTATCAATGGTATATATCAGAGATTGCGTAGAGTAGGTGAGCGCCCGAATGTTCCCTTATTCAAGCTAAGAGACAAAAAATAACTGATCAACAGAGGCGCAAGCTATCTCTGGACGTTGGCGTATGCTCGCGCGCGTCAACACTGTTCATAATTGGGTCACCCATCCAGAGTCACTTGTCAAAGCGATCATCACAGGCATTGTTGATATCCTGTTAGCAGCGGGCTGCACCGCTCCCCAATCCGATATGATATCAAAGGTTACATCCAAGTTCGAGGAGAAAATAGCGCTGCTCGTTGAGCTGGCTGGGCGTCTCAACAGAATGTTTGATGAAGTCATATCGAGCGATTTCGAGGCATTCGTAATCCGGCCTGGGGAGAAGTTCGACGGCGAGAGGATGGAAAGAGACTCAGATGACGGTGAAGCTGAGATCCAAGTGGCGTCGGTGTTATGTACGACTCACCTTGGGCTGATAAAGCGGATGCCAGTGGGAACATTGTGGGAGAGAGGGAAGAAACGGAAGATGATAGTCCTCAAGGTAAAGGTACTACTCGAGTCCTTCTTAACCGCGGAAGATTAGGAATGATGTCCTAGATTGAGGGGTTTACGACTCCCTAGCCTACTCCAGTGAAGCAACAGTGCTAGGTTTTCTACTATGCGATTCCATGTCGAGATCTACTAGCAGAAATGGAAGGACAGCTAGCTGGCGCTGCCCGGATTTGTTATGCACATTGTGCCATACTAACTATTCTACTACGTTCCTATTGTTCATTAATGATATCTTGTCATTAACTGCGGGTCGTAAATAGGTTTCTTTGTTCAACCTGTTGGAGACCGGCCCGTAGATAGTATTTTTCCTTCTCTTTATTACCGTTCGACCCTACACTCGTCACATTGCCATATTTGGACATCACTATTTCCCACATTGTACGGTGCCAACGTTCCTCTCCTCCAGTCATTCATCCGACCGACTGGAGGTGAGTACTTACACACTCGTTATCGCTCGTATACCCGTACTTACTGTATACAGGACCTAACAGTCTGCTATTCTAGCTCGCGCCCTGCTCGCGCCCTGCTCGCTCACACAACCCATGCTTGCTGGGCACTGGGGGAATAATAATATCACACTACTATTACCAGAGTTGCAAATGCTCTTCCAGTTACTGTACTTGCTCTAATTTTTGCAGGGATGATTCATGGCGAGATTAGAAAAATGGCAACACTTCACTATGTCGAAATCGACAAGGCGTCCCTGAGTGTCCGCGAGTTGGAATGAAAGGAAACAATCGGATATAAGCTACAACGGCGAATCCTCTAAGTATGTCAGGTCGTAATCATCCGCAAGGCTCCCGGCGCCACTCCTCAGTACAAAGTTCCCAGTCACAGATCGCTTCTCCACCACTTCGAGCTGGCTACTGCCGTACTGAACCCTGATTTCCTCGACGGAGGTCAGGTACCCGTCATGATCAACGCTTGAACCCCGAACCTCCACCGTCTCTTCGTTTATCTTCCTCTGCAACGTCTTGTGGTGAATGATCGCACTATCCCAAGTCTCCGCCAGCGGAGGTCCCTCCTGATCGGCATGCAGGGACTGAACGTCAACTTGGCTACTATTCTTCTTCCTTGGCTGTCTTTCGTGGACCAAGTTCGCAGCCGGTGCGTCATCCACGACTTCGTTGTTCCTCCTCCTCGGTTGTTTATCTCGTATACTCTTCCAGTCGAGGTCCAAAGACTGGACGCCCTCTGCAGCCTCTGGCATCTTCCGCTCCGTCTTCAACCTCTCTTGCTCGGCGTCTTGAGACCAAATGGTTGATCCCAGCCCTTCCCGAAGTATATCCATAGTCTCCTGGGTGATGTATGAAGGCCGAAAGCCATTCTGTGCCTCCACCAACGATGCCCTCTCCTGGTTGACGTCCAAAGGAAGCTCTCCACCGTGATTCTTCTCTCGTATCAGCAATATTTCTTGATCGGCTGACGAAGGCTGAATTGCTTCCTCGGATACCCAATTATGCTTTTCCAATGTCCCCCACTCGGGATGCGGAGTTATGAAAATGTTAGTTCCCTCATTTTCTCCCAATTGCCCACCAACGTGCAGCGTCTGAAAGCCCATCAGCCACAGAAAGACATTCCAGGGACGTTAGCCGAGGCGAGACTCGCTGCTTACCTCCGACAGTGTCACTTTCTCCTGACCGATATCTAGAAGCTGATCACTATCCTTCTTTCTCTGTTGTCTCTCGTGCATGGAGTATTGTCCTACTATCGGGCGTTCCTGCTGATCATCGCCAGAAGGCTGGATGTCATCTGGGCTCCTCGGTGATATCTCCTGCTTGCCGTCTGTACGCTGTGGGGTGCCTTCAGGCTGGCTCTTTATCAACGAATCACCATCCGTGATCGAATGATGAGCGTCATTCTGAACCTGTTCTGGCATTTGTGGCCCCCTCTGGTCGACGGGCAATGGTCGAGTACCCCCTTCGACCGCCCAACTCGCTTTCCCCATTGTCTCTTGACTGGCATGGCGGGTCCCATTTCCTTGAAATTGCTCACCGGCATGCGGTGCCTGAAAGCCGGTCTCCGTTCTGTTAGCTGCAGCATAATAACGCAGGGACTTCAGCTGTGGCAAGACCCGCTACTTACATCCAAGCGCTCCTCTTGACTCGGACGGCTTGCGGGCTGTTGACTGTGCTCACTCGTTCCAGAAGTGCCCCTGGGCTGTTTTCTGCGGAACCAGGAAATTGTGAATAAAGTGCAGCAACAACCGCACATCGCAGGCGCTAGAGCTGACGTGTAGAGAATAAGTCTTGGGAGGCAGTGTCGTTGGGGACAGCGAATAGAACGGAGAGGTGTATGAGCCTAAGCATATTTTATACGCATTTCATGCATGCTGCTGCTGAGGCGCTGAACTGCGTGGGGGCTGCACTGCTGGTGCAACGAGTAGATATGGCATGACGTCAATGCAGTGTCTCCGAATTGGGTATCCGCACCCGGATACTCATTTAATTAGAACATTAATGCACGTCGTACACCGCTAGTGAAACTCAAGGTCCAGCAGGTGAAGGCAGCAAAGGTTCGCGTAAGACCAGCCCATCCGGCAGATACAGACACGGTTACACGGGTCCATCACCCCGAATCCTCAGTGTCGAGAAACGACTCAAAGATCACCTTTGCCTTGACCACCGTCTTCGTCTCCTTCTCTCCCGTTCCCAGCCGCACCCGCTTTGTGAGCCCCATTTCGCTTGTACACAGTACAGTTTGAGCCGTTTCTGTCCCACTGCTGCCGTCCATGTCTTCCATTATTTCCTCGCGGAACATTTCGCCAGGTCGTATAACAAATACTTCGAAATCGCCAGATATTACCCCACCTATTATCTGATTGAGGCTCCCAGCAAGCGAAACAGCGGACAATATTTTGTCTTCGAACATGGATGTGAGCTCTGATATGATGTAGGATCGAGAACCAGTGCAACCCGCAATCAAGAGGATGTCAGAAAGCCCTGCAATGACAGCGGGGACGAGGGAATTCGGTTCGCTAGCACAAGTAGGAAGGGCATGGGAGTGCGTGAGCAAACGCCAGCGTCCAGATATCGCCTGCCTCTCTGTTGAGGTCAGTGACAAAGTTAACCCCATTCGAAAATCAGTGTCTTACCCGTGTCCCACAATCTTTGGTATACTTTACTTAGGAACGCGCTGCATCCCTCGTCGAGCGTCCACGAGGACACGATCCGGCACAAGTGGCTTGCTAGGTAGGCTTGGAAGGCGATTTGGAGACACATTGGACCTTCGGAATCGTCGCGCCCCGCGGTCCGTAAGAACGCCACCAAGGTCGAACCTATGTCCTCTGAGACTCTGTCCATGATTCGCTGTTCTGGATCTGATGATGTGGCGTCAAGCTTAAAGACGTTTACAATGCGATCGATCATGACAGTGGTGGTGTGCTGCAGCTCCGCACCCAGCTTTTGCAGCGCCTGGATAACGTCCGAGTCTGCAAACGTATCTGCGGTGCTAAGAAAGAGCCGTGCCCCTTCCAAGTCCCCTAACAGGGTCTCACATCGACGCTGGAGCTCTCCATTCCGGGAGTCGGCAGTAGAGAGGTCTTCTTGGAGCTTTTTGACATCCTCGCGTGCGGCCTCGACCTCTTCTGTCTTCCTAGCATTTTCATGGTTCAAACGCTTAATTTCGTCTTGCCTAGGCGACGCAACCTCTCTATCAGGAGGCAGGAGTCGTTCTTCCTCATCGGGCGTTTCAGTCTGGGCCAGACAGCGGAAGAAAAAAATGAGACGGTTCTCTCCCTTGTGGACAATTAGATATTTCTGTACCTCGTGTCCCGATGATCTTCTGCTTTGCTTCGCGAGGCCCGTGCATAGTGGGATCACAGGTAATGGGATACAGAGTATGACTACGAGTATGAGTATGATTAGAACGAGTGGTATGATATGCATCTTGTCCTGAAGGGAAGGAAGAGTTGTCGGCATGGACCGGTTCAAGAATGATAGGCAAGCCGAGAGATTCTACCCCTGCGACCGAGCAAGAAATGTAGCCTGGTGAGAGGTAAGTGTATCCGAGGTCCAGAACACGTTTAATCGGTTGCATCCCTGGCTAGCTGACTGTTCGTGGATCTGCTATCACTCAGCGCCTAACCTTGAGTAAATGGCCACCCTGGGAGGCATGACTAAAAAGAACCACGACGTGCGGAGCCCACAGCCCCGAAGGAAAAAAAAGAAACGTGCTGAAGGTGAGGAGCCCCGAACCCTGGGTACACTTGCAGTTTGGTTGGTGCAGACCTGAATTCTAATTCTGTGATTTCCACCGCTTCTATCGTGATCCCGATGAGGCAAGCGGGGACAATAGCATCAAGTTTCTCTGCAAGTTCTTCTGGAACGAGTGGAAGCGACCAAGATATCAGCAAACCAATCCTGTACATCCACATCGATCTTTCGCGCGAATGTGCAACACATGTTCCGAATCCTTCGCAAGCACGAGCCACTGCAAACGCCCATATACCCTCTTCTCTCCACTCGAAATTCCGCCTCGTGTTGCACAACGGACATGAAACCTTAAAGTCATGGAAAAACCCGCTGTGCACTGCCCTCTGGATGGATGTCCCTGCGCGGGCCTACGGTCTCTGCTCCTGCTAGCATGGGCGATACCCACGTGGCACCCACTGCCACTGGTAGGACAGCGGACGCAGTAGGGTAAGGTTGGCGGACAGACTACATGAGACCCCACCCAACTCTTTGCGGCCGCTGGCATCAGTACAAGTACTAGCATCACTTGCAGGGTCTCGCTTTCGCGTGAAGGCTTCCTTGGCGACCGTTTCGAGTCCGATGTGCATGAGCTTCGTCACTGGCCGTTTTCGCCAACTGTATCGCTTATACCCTCGGTACTTGCTCCGTATCTGACGTAGAAGTGTCATCGTCATAGTCTAGTAAGGGTCGTGCTACGAATGATACCGACTCGTTTGCTTCTACCGTTTCCTTTCTCTATGTTGGCACTTCCTCAGGCTTATATTACTGTTCCGACTTGTCCGCCCCCGTACTATAACAGCTATTTCCCGGAGTCGCTGCCTAGCTCTCCAGTTGAATAACCCGTACCAAATGGTTTTACCCCGAGCGAGTCTTGTTTACCCGATTATCCTGTAGATTATAACTTTTGTTATAGACACCTGGGTTATAATTACTCAGAACTGCTGCAATGGTGGTAGATTGTCTGATTTGAATATAAAGGAACTTAAGTATCTAAAGTAACCTAAGTCTGAAAAAAGTAGATGACATATTGCTAATGCGCCACAAGTTGCGATTCTGGAAAGCAGCTGTGTAAACGTTATCGCAACGCCAGCCATTCGAAGGATGAGGACGAGCAAAAAAAGGAAATTTCAGGGTGGTCTTACACTAGTCCGAAAGAAAACGGGAGGAGCCCATCCTGAGGTCGTTTTGAATTTCCTGATAGGCTACAAAATACAATGGGCTCGAGTCAAACATACAGATGGACCTCACTCGACGTCGAGGGTCCTGCACTAGACCTCCTCGTCCAGGAAAGATTCGAGAATAACCTTCGCCTTGATCACTGGCAAGGTATTGCCCTCCCCCGATTCTAGCTGCATCCGCTTCGTCATCCCCAGTTGGGTCGAGCACAACACTTTCTGGCCCTCAGCTCCACCAGCTTCCCCTTGCCGTTCGTTCACGTCCTCCATCGTGGTTTCCTCAAATGTTTCCGAGGGATGAACAGTCAACACTTCAAAATCGGCCGACACAACCTCTCCAACCATCTTACTGAACTGCGCGGCGATCGAAATGATGGATGACACCTTTTCCCCATACGTAGACGAAATCTTTGACTCTGCGTCCGAAAGAGTGGATGCACAGCTAGCTGCCACAACAATGGCAGACAGTCCTGACACGGTAATGGAGATGAGAGGTTTCGGGTCGCTCATACAGGCGGGAGATATGTAGGTGCGTGTGAGAGATCGCCAGCGTCCCGATATCGTTTGTGCCTCTGTTAATCAATGTCGCTACCGTCAGCGCAAAGGCCATTGGTATTCAAAATTCAATTTCCTACCTGATTTCTGTAATCGTTCGTATGTCTTGTTGATAAGGTTGTTGAACTCTCTCTTGGTGGTCCACGAAGAAATGAGCGAGCGCAGGTAGTATGTAACGAAGACTTGGAATGCGATTGGGAGGAACAGCTCTACCTCGTCGCGTTCATTCTTTCCCAAGCAGTTCGTCAAGGTTTGGCCTATGGACTCTGCGACCCGTTTCACCACAGACAATTGCTCATTCGTCAATTTCGCAGCCCGAGGCCGGAAGTCCCTCGCCATCCCCTCGGCTATGAATGTGGTGGTCTGCTGAACCTCCGCATTGAGCTTCTGCAGCATCTGGATAATCATCGTATCCGCGTATGTATCCGCCGTGGTGACGAAGCGTTGCACGCCGTCCAGCTGGGACTGACGCTCTGCGAGGGCCGACTTGAGCTCTTTGGACTGCTTCTCATAGCGTTGCTGGATCTCGATGGTTTCAGAGTGGAAGATCTCTTTGAGCTCGGGAGCTCGGACGTAAACCTCCTTGAGAGTGATGAGATGCTGTCGCAGCTCCTCGTTCTCCTTGTTCCTCTGTTCAAGTTCAAGGGCCAGATCCTCCGCTCTCTTGGCGTCGGCGCGCAGCCATTGATCAACTGTAGTGGTGAGCTTGATGACAGCAGCATAATCCTTCCCTTCCGTCGTAATCCTCTCATAAACCCTCCTCGACTCCTCCGATACTCGGGAGGACTGTCTGAGGGCTTCGAGTTCCTCGACATGACGCTTCTGGAGTTCCTCGACTTGGGAGGACGAGGCGGTCAGCTTGCGCTGAAGTTGTCCAACCTCCCTGCTTGCGCGTGCGAGTTCGTCCGCTTTAGTAGCGTTCACTCGTTTCCATTGGTCGACTTGTTCGCCGAGCGTAGTGATCGTGCGATCTTTGCCACTGGCAAGTGACAACGTAGCCTGGAGTTGCTCGTGGAGGGAGCGGAGCTCCGTCGACTGCACATCATAACGCTGCTGGAACTCGGTGATTCGAGAAGATGAGGTGGATAACTCGTCTTGGAGCTGCGCAACCTTCTCGCGTGTGGTGTTGAGTTCCTTCGCTCTGGCGGTATCATCCCCTTTCCACTGTTCGATTTGGGAAGTGAGCTCCACCGACCGCGCCGACAGAGTCACACAGCGTTGCTGGTACTCGATAATCTGAGAGGATGAAGTGGACAGATCATGACGGAGCTGCTCGAGTTCCTTGCGTACGGTGGCGAGCTCCTTCGTTTTAGTGTCGTCTAACCTTTTGAAACCCTCTATCGGAGAAGTAAACACTATAAGCCGCGTTGCGTAACCCTGCTAGAACTCACCGATTTGGGAGGATGAGGTGGCCAGGTCACGACGGAGCTGGTCGAGCTGGTCTGCTTTAACAGTATCTGAACGTTTCCACTCCTCAAGTTGAGAGATCAGAGTGGATACGGCGCTATCATTGTCCGATTCATTGTCGTTGAGCTGCTCGTGAAGAGTGCTGAGCTCTTTCAATTGGATGTCGTAACGTTGCTGTAGCTCGGCGATTTGAGAAGCGGAAGTGTCCAAGTCTAGCTCGAGATCTTCAACTTGATTGTGAAGAGTTATGATTTGCTCTTCCTTCGAAGCGTCTATACGCGTCCACTCCTCGACTTTGGCAGTAAGGGCAGCGATTGCGCGAACTTTGTCTTCATGGGATGACGTCCGGGTTTGGAGCTCCGTGCGCATGGAGACGAGGTCATGGGACTGCACCTCATAACGACCCTGAAGCTCAGCGAGCTGCGAAGCGGAAGCGGACAATTTCTGCTCAAGCTGCTTGACCTGATTGTCGAAAGTTGTGATCCGCTCTGCTTTCTTAGCGTCCGCCCCCTTCCATTGATCGCGTTCTGCACCAAGGGAGGAAATGGTATGGTTCGTGTCTTCAAGAAGCGACGTCTTGGCTTGGAGATCGTTGCGTAAGGCGGTGAGCTCGCGTGACTGCGCTTCATAGCGGCCTTGGAGCTCTGCGAGCTTAGAGGCGGAAGCAGACAAATCTCGCTGAAGCGCCTCGACTTGCTTGGAAATACTCGATATCTGCTTCTTATTTTCACCGTCAACACGCTTCCACTGATTGACCTCAGCGGTAAGGGAGGTAATAGTGCGGTCTTTCGCTTCGTCGGATGTCGTCATATTTTGGAGCTGGTTGCGCACAGTGATGAACTCCCGTGACTGGGTCTCGTAGCGAACCTGGAGCGCGGTGACTTGGGAAGTGGAAGTGGAGAGGTCTTTTTGGAGGTTCTCGATCTGTTGGAGGAGGGTCGTGATCCGCTCTGCCTTCGTCGTATCCGTGCGCTTCCACTGGTCGACTTGAGTAGTGAGAGAATTGATGATACCCTCGTTTTGCGACGTCTTATCTTTGAGTTCATCACGGAGGGCGCTGACCTCTCTTGACAGTTCCTCATACGATTTCTGGAGTCCAGTGTTCCTAGCATTGGCCACGGCAAGGTCGCGACGAAGTTCCTCCATCTGTTTGTTCTTCGTCTCCAACGCGCCAGCGATGTGCTTTGAAACTGCATGTTCGCCTGGGGCAACATCTGTCCCATCTCGATACAGGATTTCGATCTGGTGGAGCTCATCGCGGACAGAGCTAAGCTCTTTTGACTGTGCCTCAAGACGCTTCTGGAGCTCTGCGATCCGGGAGGAAGCAGTGGACAGCTCACCCCGAAGCTGTTCAACATTCCTGCGTGCAGCCGCAATCTGTTCCACTTTCACGCTGTCTTCGCGCTCGGCCTGGGCAATCTTGGCGGTAAGACTCGAGATGGTGTGCTCCTTCTCCTCTACTAGCGATACCTTGCTTTGGAGTTCGTTGCGAATAGAAGCGACATCCTTCGACTGCGCGTCGCAGCGTTTCTGGAGTTCAGCTGCCCGGGAGGAGAAGGTGGTGAGGTCCTGCTGAAGCTTTTCTTTATCCCGACGTTCAGCAGCGACTTGCTCTTCCTTGGTAGCATATGCGCGCTTCCGCTGATCGACTTCGGCGGTGAGGGTGGTGATGACACGCTCCTTCTCTTCGATCAGGGATCCCTTGGCTCGGAGTTCCTGCCGGACAGAACCGAGCTCCTTAAACTGCGCATCGTAACGCTTCTGGAGCTCCGCCATCTGGGAGGAGGAGGCAGAGAAGTTCGTCCGGAGCTCGTCGTACTCTCGACGTATAGTGGAAATCTGCTCTGCTTTCGTGGCATCCGACTGCTTCCACCGAGCAACTTCGGTATTGAGGGAACCAATCATACGATCTTTCTCTTCAATTACAGCGGTGATCTGCTGTGTCTTCAAAGCCTCTGCACTCTTCCACTGAGCGACCTCAGCTTTGAGAGTAGCGATAGTGCGATCCTTCTCGTCGCAGAGCGACATCGTCTCCTGCAGCCTATTGCGGACTGAGCCAAAATTTCCCGATAGCTCGGTATACTGCTGCTGAAGTTTGGTCATTTGAGAAGACGTGTTGGACAAATCTGACGAGAGCTGCTCCAGTTCCTTGTTCGAGATAATAATTTGCCCCGTATTGGTACCTGTGTTCTTCCACCGCTCGATTCGGGTGGTGACAGTGGTGATCGTGGTGGTGACCGTGGTGATCGAGGTGAGGATGGTAGTGATGTTGGAATCTATTGTGTCGGGCCCTGGCGCGGTATTTGGATCGACGGTACGGAGAGAAAGCTCGAGTAGGGCGATTCGAGAAGCTGAAGCAGAATTCATCTGCAGGAGCTTGTCATGTTCTATTACAAGAGCCTCGTACTTCTCTTGATAGATATCCTTGCGACCCTCAAGTTCACCCTTCATGAGGTCAGCCATGTTCATTGTGCGGTCCATCTCTTCGTGATGAATATGTCCTATCCGACGTAACTCTTCCCATGCGGCGCTGTACGTGACGTTCTGCGGTGTACTTCCCTTGGCAACGGAGGAGAATATGAGGGAAGACTGCGTGGATTCGCCGACTGTGGGGTGGCGTGTTTCTTGTTGAAAAGAGGTCCGCGTCTTATATGGCGGCCGGCTGGCAGTAGTTTGAGAGGGGGTAGGTGAATCACGCCGAAGTTGCGCGGTAGTCTCACGCGCAGTAGTGGACTGCCCCGCTTTCTGAACATTTGCACTTTTCCGTTCCTCGACTTTGGCGGTGGTGGTAGAAACGGTAACGGAGTAGTTTGCCTGCGTGATTGCAGAATTAACGGTCCCTGAATTATTGTCTGTAAAATAAGCGAAGACGGTGAGATCATGGAAAAAACCGGATTTCCTCATCCTACCAGGTTCCAAGTCATAATGAATAGCCTCTGGTGTACTGACCACACGCTGGACATACCCCCCACCATCGGAAAGTTCGTGCCGCTGCTAGAAGATTGGTTGAATTAAGTGGCTCACGAAAAGCGATCGTCTCATTACCTCGGATCCCTTCTGGTCCTTGACTTGGAGGGATGCAGGTCCCGAAGGCCCGTTCTGGACTGTAAGCCCAGAAGAGTTCGCGGACACAGAGCCAGTGCCGAGGTCCGAGGTAGACTGTTTGATATTCTCTCGTGTTCCTGCCTAATGCAAGAAGGTAAGATTGAGACAGTATCCTTCCCTACGAGGTACTTTTCCCCGCACCCGACGGACTTTTCTTGGTTGCTTTGACTCCTCACCACCCTGGGCTCCAGGCACGCGTTCCGTTCCGTCCGCTGGGGACCCCGAGGGCTTCAGCGAGCTGAAAGCAGCTTTAAACATGTCAGGGAGAAGTGGCGACTGCTTGTGTGCTAGACGTTAGGGCGCGATAACTTGTATGACACGAGTTTGAGTACATACGCTCTTCGCGGAAGAGGAAAGACCGGTGGGTGATCCAAAACCAATAGAGTTGAAGTGAGTATGCCTGGGGCATCATAGTTGATATAGATATGTGATGCACACACAAACATCGGCAGATCTTTGAAGCAATGTGACGGGATTGGGCTGGGCTGGGCTGAGGGCTCGAAGCCACAGCGTCAATTGCAGGGCTCAATTGCGGCCGACCGTTTCCAATGCACACAGGAATCCCTACACGATGCACTCACTCTTGGGCATACTGCCGATGAGCCGCGGACTTGCCCGGGCCACACACTGGATGCTCGAACAGGATGCTCGAACAGTGTGGCAGAACCCTGAAGCACGCAAGTGCTATCGTGCTAGGATCGCTGAAGATGTCATCTGAGTACCTATTTTTGCGCAGTAACATAGCTGGACTCACGGAGACCCGCTGTGGTACCCTTCTCTGGGATCCCGAATACCGGTTGTCGCCATCTACGTGAGATCGCCGTGTTCGATTGACAAAGGAAGTCGAAACCCAAAGTGTGGTTGACCCAACTTTACCCGGATGGGCGCTAGATAAGGACCCTGCAGACATGAAAAACAGGCCCGAGAGCGGGGATATAGAAGAGTGGTGGTGAATTGCAGAGCGCCGCCGCACGGTGATATGATCAATCAGCAGTGCTGAGTGGAAGCTGACCAAGAAGCCCATGACTCCGAACACCCATCTACCTCGACGCATCCGCGCGCAGAGCCTCTTTGGAAAAAATATGCGTTTCCAGGATAAGAAGGAAAATGCTGGAGACGCCCCACAACATCAGGCCTCACCGCCATTGGAGGATATCCTACGTCACCTCGCTTGGCAAGGTCATTCTGCGCATTGGATTCGTATGCAAAACGCCCACACGCAACTAAGTTTCATTTCTCCTCTAATGGGGTCAGTCACATCTACGAGTCTCACCAACGCATTGTTCGTTAGCTGTGTTTGTATTATTCGAGAGTCACGCATGTGCTTCTGTCCCCCATATCGACGATCAAGTAGTCACTTGTCGCTTTCTGGAAGCTTTGCAAGACATTCGTGCGGAGGTCAGTGGTTAACGCTCCGGGGGATGACTTTTGCGACTGGTTTACTCAATAGACCTCCCGTTGAGCACCCAAAGTGACGACAATGACCTATTCACTTACGCTGGCTGATCCTACACCCTCTGCTGTTCTGATTTCCTGCTCCCATGACCATGCTACAACACGTCCATAAGCGATAAACCACCTGTTTACCCCTATGATAAGGATCTGACTGTATCTCTTTCAGATGGTATCGTTGCATATATTACGTGTCTACCTCATGCTCCACCGGCCAGGTGTTAGCCTTGATTCTAGTCAGACGGTCAGCGGTGGAACGCTGGTGGTCAGCTCGGACGAAGTCATACAGTCTATTGTCCAAATTGGGAGAGAACGGTTGAACTGTATCTTGTAAACTGCCAAATCAATAATGTGTTGTAGTGTACCATGTCCCTGCAAGCTTGTGACGGCAACACATGTCTATCGGCGTTTGCCTTACTCCGGGCTGGTCACTAGAATAACTTCCGTCCAGTACACCAGGGCTCCTCAATCTGAGTGCCCTTCTCCAACACTCCTTCTCCTCGGCTGTCTCTCCAGGTCTCCGGTCCAAGCAAGATTAACGCCCTCTTCCACCGGTACCCCCCCGGTTGGATGACCGCCTCGTTCTTCCTTGGTAATCCCTCGCACTCGTCCCTCATCGACATACTCTCCTGACCCCCTTTCTCTGGAAATCTCCCGGTTTAGGGCGGAAGGCTGAACACGTCCACATCTTCCGCTCGAGCGCATCGCCTGCCATTTCTCCTCGCCGTTCCTCCCGAGCAATTCTTTTTGTCCAGGGCTGATGGGCGTCACGACATCCCACTCCTCAGTGATCTTCCCGCGCAATTCCATTTGTCTGGGGTGCGAACGGCGAAGGTTTTCCAGACTGATGTTGGGAAGCAGCTTGAAGCCTGGTAAGCAATTGCATTGTACACTGTCAGTCTCGTCTCCCATGCTCGGTGCTCCATAGAGCTGAAAACCCGGCTCCATCTCAGTTTCAGCAGGCTTTTCTTATGCAAATAAGTTTCGCACCTGCGCCGCTTCCCCCTTAAAAGGAGGGTTCTGCTCGTGTGCCATTGGATGTTCCGCGTTGGAGATGCTCGATGTCTCATCTTGAACCTCAGTGGAGTCCTCAGATCGTTGATCCAAAGGAGCGAGAGACGCATCGGTACGATCCTTTTCTTTGATCTCGCCCACAAGTGTGGAGTGACTGAGGTTGCGATGGTGGAAAACCCTACGAGTTGCCCAACGTCAGTTCTGCCCTGGGTTATGAACCTCGGTAAGCAACGATTCACTTGGCTGTCCCTCGTGAAATAGCTGCGCCTGTCACCCGAACTCGGTCCTGTAATGCAAGCACAGTGAGTTGGCAGTAGTAAGCTGGATAGAGGACCTAACCATGCCATTGCGGAGCGAGCCAGCCAGGCCCGACCGGTATTCGTCATCTTCTAAACCTGTTTCTGGGACCGACAGGATGCCGTCATATGAGAAGCCTTCATTGACGGCCGCCACCATGTGAGACAACATGCACGATTCATGGTCCATCATCCTGTTCAAAGCAACTAGTAAAGACAAGAGCGGGGGGAAAATCGTGAGGACTCGAGGGCAGTGGAATTTGAGCTTTCATAGGGTATGGTTTGGGGCTATGACACATGTGGGCACTGCCAAGCGAGCTGAATACATCCGCTCTCCATTCCGAGTGATCAACGAGCCACGCTGCTCTAGTGGGGTGATGAACACTACAGAACACTTGATGGCGGCGAGTGGGCGAACACGAACACAGGTCCCCGGAATGTGCACACGGAGGAAGGCCATCTGAATAAATTAGATCCATTAATACGTACCAGTGTCAAGCAATACCGTCGACAACCCGATATGCTAGTAGCTGGCATAGCAAAGGCTCGTAATCCATACTGCCGAAACGTAGTGCCAAACGTGCAGACGTGACCATGTGCTAGGATGTGCTATGAGGTTTTCTATGAGCATACTGCAGTATCAATTGCACTGTTTCCATCCTGGATCGGAGTAGTTTTCTTTTTTTCCGAATCTCGAAGTATTATAGTAAACCTGGTCTAGCCTGGTCTGGGTCACCGGTGCCACCCCAATTCTGCGGTTCGCGACGAGCTGCCCAACGTGCTCAGTAAGTCTGCTTTACTAGGAGTAGCGAGTGGCCCCCAATGTCCGCTGCGACATAATTCCTGCCAAATATCACGACATGCCCTCTTTCGTTCGTTGAGGCATAGGCAGGGATACAGAGATATACGATATACACAGTGGAAGACGTAATTGTTGAACTTGAGCATTTTGCAGGCAAACCAGTCGGATTGGAGGCGATGGATCATGAAACCTCCGTAAGAGATACATGGCACGAGTTCGTATAGAGGCTGTACTCATTCCTTAATCAAGTCACTCAAACTTAGGGATGAGTGCGACGTCGATGCCGAATCTTCCAGTCAAGGAATTCTTGCGAGCCTCGGATTTGCTTACGAAGGGTTTCTGAATCGGACGAGCGAAACAGTTACAACTAGTATGCAGGATGACACCCGACTCACCATTTTTGGACAGGTCATACAATGCAGCAGCGGGGCCGAGTGATTGCGAGCGCCATTGGGACGGGCTGCCCGAAGGCTCGGGCAACATTCTCACTATATCGACTAGGTGTCGGCTTATAACCTGCTCACCGGCCGCTAGCTGGTTCATCAGTGGTTATACACCGGAAGATGAAAACGTGCTTACTCGTCTTAGCAAGTGCGGAAAGAGTCTTGATGCTTTTCATTTGGATCTTTTTGCTATTGTTCATCAGGCAGTCGATGCTTTGTCTGACAATCGACGTCAGCTCCACCGGATTGTAACTTTCTATAGAAAAATCAGCCATATAAGTGCATACGATCACCAGACATGTACCGAGGACGTCGAGACATATCAAGCTCGTGCGGAGGTCATGGCCATTACCACCTTCGAGTTTCTTGATTAGAGTGGGAACGACGTCAACCTCCATGACTTGCTGCCTCAGACCATCTGGGCCAACACATCATCAGGACAATTCGGATCAGCAAGAATTCACCCAAGATCACCGAAGGTCATGAGTCCGCGGAAGATATCGAAACCTTCGACCCGGCCTACTGCATCGTCAAACCAGCCTTTGCTGAGCATGTCAACGATAAGCTGTGCAGCACGACCCAAATCAGAAGGCGGCATCTCTAGTTTGTACATAAGCCAAGGCAATCCCCGTGCCAGACTTGGCCACTCGCTCACCTCGTTCCAAACATGTCTTCAAAGCATATGCTGCCAGCAGAGATGTTTCCTTTCGTTCCAATTGCTTCATAAAGACAGGCACAATCTCAACTCCCGAGCAAAAACTCCGAATCGCCGAGTCTAATTTGTCAACAGTTAGCTTCGTAAGCGAGATTGCCCGAGGGCTCACTTCCGCACAACTTCAGTAATGTCACGGTCGCTGCGATGCGTTCATGCACATTGCGCGACTTAATGGTTAACACAAGCTTATGCATCACTTTCTCGTCGAGTTCCCCAGAATCTGACACAAGTCAGCTACAAAAAGAGATGCGCTCGATGCATGGCGCTCACCGACGACGTACAATCCAGGGGGCAAGTCATCCGAAACATCGGATGGGGCGGTGCTGCCTACTTCTGCATCCAACGGAGGGAGAACGTTACCAAGGTAGCCTAAGACGTTGGAGAAAAGGATATCCCCGTTGACTGTTTCCGCGATGCCAATCAGGCAACGGTATTTACACCAGCACAGCCGCAACTCACGCGGCTCGCTCAATGCAACCAGTGCCTCCACAGCCGCACAACCAACGGAACTTCTTTCCGTTTTCGCCAGCTCGAAGATTTTAGGTTTCAGTTCTTGACAAAGATCTGTCGTTGGATAAGTAAACAGTACCACGGCCATTTGGAGGGCTCTTACCTGCCTCGTACTGAGCAAAAGATATGATCATGTTAAGCCATGCCTTCAACTGGCTAGGTGCTATCGATAAGAGTCAGCGAAATACATGATCAACACGACGCTACTACCTTTCATTGTTAATGCCATCGAGAGCCTCGTTTGCCTAATTTCCTTTTCACCTGGACTAGGGAGGAGCTGATTAACGACATCGCCCCTTGAGTGACCTGTGAAAGATGAGCATGTAGCCAGAGGACATTGGCTATACGCACGGTCATTGATGAGGTAACGTAGACTGTCCATAACCACTGGGAATAATTTCTTGTTGGGGCTCTTTGTGGTCCATTCCAGCGCACTCACGAGAGCCTCAATCACATTGGGGGTAATAAAGTGCCGTCGGAGTGGTTTATGCTTCGTCGAAAATCGCAGAGCGTGAAAACTTCTGGAGCAATCCTGACCAGAGGTCAATAAGCCACAAAGAGAGTCCCTTGCACGCTCCAATAATGCCTCGGGAACAGAAAAGCCGGCTATGATACAAGTGGTCTTAGTATACTTACCGACGAAGATAACGGACGACGACCTACAAATGACGTCGTAAATGACTGTGAGGGCAAACTTATCGAAGCCAGATTGCACGTGAATGGATCCTTCCATCCATTGTGGTATGGTTACTGTTTGAGTCAGTCCATCGTCAAGCCCTCAATAACATGAAAAGCGTCAGTTATATCTCACCAATGAACGTCGATCGATTAACAGGTGGGACTTACTGGAATTAAGAAGAAATAGCACCTTCTCGAGAGATTCTAGCGTTTGTTGTTGATTGCTAAGCAATAGTGTCAACAGGTGCATCGTTGCTCCTGCATCCGGGAGCTCCGTTGTCAATAAGTTGTCTGAGGCTTCCTGTACCCCGCTCGGAATATGAATGTCCTTCCGTAGAGCAGCACAGGGTGTGTACACATCGCCGGACAATATCGAAGAATGAATCTGTTGATCAGGAATAACTGAGCGAGCGCGAGACCAGTGCAACCTGCAGACGATCATCAATTGACAATGGCATTGAACCAACAAGGATCGCGTTACCTCATCTTGTGTCTACCAGTGCCACTGAACGAGACTTGGTGACGAACGGGCAAGAATTCGAGAAGTTTCCACCAAGCCGTCATCGTATCTTGCCTGCCGTCATCGACATCCTCCGGATCCCAGGTGAACTCTTCCGGCTTGAAAACTAAACCATTGGCGGCGGCTTCCCGTCTCATCCACAGAAGCGATACATTGCCAGCATGAACAGGGTAAAATTCAGAGTCGTCGTGCCCGGAGGGATCGTCCACTTGAAAATGTTTCCGAGCCTTCCCACCACTGGGCGCCAGGGTGCATCAGCTTCGCCCTTTGCATAGATCGACATATTACATACACATCAGAATGGCTACCAGCGAACCAGACCTCTTTGACATCGCAGACGTTCGATCTTTGACTTTGTATGCTGCTACGGTGCGCGTTCACCTCTGTGAAGTATTCCGGCATGAACTTGACTCGTCGTTCATCAAGAGCAAGTGCATGTCGGAAATGGCACGCGTTCGTTACCGTTGCGGAGGCAGTGATGTGAACATCTCTCTTGATCAAACCCAAAGAAGACACAGTATCCCTGGTCAAAGTCAGCTCAGGATGCTACAAATGGCACGACAAGGGGATTCAGCACACCAGACTCCCACCAAATGGATCCTTACGTCCTTTTGACATGACTCCCTCCTGAACGCCATTGCCTCTCGCCTTTTTTCGAGATTATAGGGATGGATGGAGAGATAATGGCCATATGCCCTGTCATAACATACTCGTGAAGCATGAGGCGCGTGCATAGTAACAATAGGGATACTGACACGTCAACTTCATCTTTCTCTTTCACCAGGCCAACCTGTCACAGATATGACTATCACTCTTGGCACGATAGATGGTACGCGCACCCACCTCATGGATCATAGTAGCAAGTGTCCGCACTTGATATGCACCTCGAGAGAACCCTGCAAGTGTCCCGTCACCTGGTATAGCCAGGGGTGAACCCACACACCAAATAAGTATATTCGGTCCCCCCCGCGATAGTTTTCTGCCAACCAAGCATATGCGTCCTTCACGTTTTTCTCCGTATGCCTGTATAGCGACCGGTTAAGCGAATTAGAGAGCATCTTATCCGGAACCAACCAAGCGAATAGTATCTCAAATATGCTGCATATCTTCCTCCCAGCACGATCGAGTGGAGAGAGATGAACGGTATCATATGCCCCGATCCCCTTCAAATAACGCTTAGGCTGCTTCGGTTCAGAGTCTCCCACCGATTCTACTTGGTGGAATAGTTTCCTAACGTTCGTACTCTACTCGCAATGATCAGTTCGGGAGAATGGTGGTGCACATAAATGGCTACCCTGTTACCAGGTTTGTTAGACGTACCATCGATAAAGACTACTAGGTTCCGTGAATTCGCCGTGGCACCTTGGCAAGTGCGGCATTGGTAGTACGTTGGCACTGACATTTGTATGGATCAGTCCAAGAGAGATGAGTTCGAGCTCATTTCATGAGAGAATCGTGGCCTTTAAGAGCACACACCATGCTCGTGGACCATTCTACAGCGGAAAGAAAACAAGGCAGAATTCCACGTGCGGCGGAGTTTGTATCGTTGCTCCGTTATGCCGGCATCTGTTCTGCTGGCCATCCTCCAATCATAGCTCTCCTGTGGTTCGGTAGAGTGGTCGTCACTCATCGGACTGGTTGTCCCATTTTAGACGTTTTGCAGATCGGTGGCGGCGGCTGCCCATACAGAAGCATTACGGTGCGTCAACTGCCTGGCACTGAGGTCACTCAACGAATTAACACCCGAAATGATACCCTGAGCTTCAACTTGAAGTTTTAGCGCCTCGACATATTTGGTTAGCAGCAGTAATGGGACCCTCAATTTGCTGCAAGGAATCCTCGTGCCCTCGTGTGATTAAGGCCGTGTGCAGCAAAAAAATCGTGGCAAAAAAACCACGGTTCGGAGCGCTGAAAAAATCGTGTGAGTCTACTCTTCGACAGGATCCAATCTCCGCTTAAAAGATTGATCCGATGAAGTATGTTCCGATATCCAGGTTAATGCATGGACTCCGAGCCCCAACGATCCGAATCAAACCGTGGACGTGTGTATATATTCTGACAGTGAGTGTGAGCCTCAGTGAAATATACTCCTACCGAACGTTCAAATGATGCCCGACAACTACGATGACGGTAAAGGCTACCCTACTAGCTACTGAGCTACTAACAATCTAGTGTG
>JBBPMH010000152.1:0-51080 GCA_038090235.1 Pulveroboletus ravenelii | reverse complement strand
AAGCCTTCTTTTGAGGTGACCCCAGAGATGTTCAATGGGGTTCAAGTCAGGAGATTGTGCAGGCCACACCATAGTCCTAAATTCCTGGTCTTCCAGCCACTCCTTGACCTTCCTACAGGTATGCTTGGGGTCATTGTCCTGCTGAAAGATGATGTTAGGAGGATTAAGAGCACAATATTCCAGGGTTTTGAGCAGTTCATCCTTCAATATTTGAAGGTAAAGGTCCCCATCCATCCTACCATCAATCTTGCAAGCATAGCCAAGTCCCTTCCAAGTCATACAGCCCCATACCATCACAGAACCTTCTCCAAACTTCAAGATTTCTTGGACCAGTTTATTATTGAGCCTCTCTTCTGACTTTTTCAAGCCCATTTGTGTCCATCTGAGCCAAGATGATTAATTTTGGTCTCATCAGACCATATCACCTTCTTCCAATCTTCCAGGGTCCAATCTTTATGGGCATAGGCAAAGTCCAAATGTGCTTTATGATGTTTGGCAGAGAGTAGAGGTCATTTAATCTCGACTACAGCTTTCATTCCAGCTTTTTTGAGGTATTGATGTGTGGTGCTTGGATGGAAAGGCTGATTGGTAATCCCTGAGAGAGTTTTGGTTACTTGAACCGCATTCTCTGCCTTCTGGGATGAAATAAGATAGATAGCATGACAAATATTAAAGGGGAAAAGCTTTGATGGACAACCTCCAGTAGACTTTTGAAGGTTGGAATGCTCCTTGGAATGAAGTCTGGACACAGTAGCAATGCTGAGACCAGTAGAAGAGGCAATAGAGCAAGTAGAATAACCAGCATCAAGCTATGATAGAATGGTATTCTTTTGAGTAGAAGAGAGAGATCACATTATGGTAGTGGTTGAAAACAAAGAAGTGTGGGAGCTAATTCAAACAAATAAACACTAACTATCCTACTATTTACCAGAGATTCTACTATCAGTATCAAAAGGATGCCTTTATCTGATTCCCCATCATATGCTAGTAAATAATCACTGGTGCCTAATAGGTATTGGCAGATGTACAGAGCCTTATCTAAGTGCTCTTGGGAGGGATTTGCTGACTGGTGAGCCATTTGTGTGACAGCATAAGAGATGTCAGGCCTAGTGCCAATCATAAGATATAATAACAATCCTATTACAGTCTGAAACCGTGTGCGTAACACTGGGTTGACTGGGTCGTTGTTCTTCTCTGGGTAATATCCCTGAGGAAGAGGGGTGCATGCTGGCCTTGCGTTGATCATTTCGCATCGCTCAAGCACTTTGTCAAGGTAATTCCGCTGGTCTATTAGTATGTGGTGACCATCTCAATGTATATTCATTCGGAGGAATTCATGAGGTTCCCCGAGATCTCAACATTCCCACTTTTTCATGAAAGCGTCCTTGAGCTTGTTTACAAGGATCTTTGAGGGTCCACAAAATAATGCATCATTGACATATATTATAGTGAGTACTATGTCTTTTCCTCACTGATAGATAAATAAGCCAGCATCTGTTTTGAGCTGCTTAAATCCAAGTTCACTCATGAATTTATCTAAAGTGTGCCACCAAGTGAGCCCAGCTTGTTTAAGGCTGTAGATAGCTTGTAGTAGTTTAAGCACTTTGCCTTTTAAGTGGGGAGGCAAAAACCCTTCTGGGAACTCCATATAGAGTTCTTCTTCCAGAACGCCATATAAATAGGCTGATCAGACGTCAAGTCCTGTAATATACCACTTTTGTAAAGTAGCAAGGGTGAGCATACATCACACCATTTCAAATCGCACAACAGGTGAGAATACCTGGTCATAGTCTATGCCCTCAACTTGTGAAAAGCCTTTGGCTACAAGGTGGGCACGTTTTCAACCATCTGATTTTACATCAAAGACCCATCAGTTCTTGATGACCCTTCTATGGGTAGGTCGATCAACTACTTCCCAAACCTTGCGTTCTTTGAGCATTTTTAGTTCAGTATCACAGGCCTTCTGCCAGAGTTCTTGCTCTGCAGGTGGTAACTTTGAGATGTCCTTATAGGACCATTCCCTGTAATTGGGAGAATTCCCTGCTGTCATGTATGATATAGCATGAGCACACAGGAAATTTAATAACGCATCTCCCTCTTCATGGGTGAGATGGTCTACATCTTCTTCAGAAGGTGTGGGGGAGGTAGGTAGTCCACCCGGGACAGGCGGTGTATCAGGAATGGGAGCAGGTGCATCACCGACCAACTTTCGCCAGGTAGACTCCTTCTTAACATCCTTGATTTGTTGAAGCGGATGTTTATTCTCTCCATACACATTTCCAGGTTGCATAGGGGCTTGGCGGACTTGCTCAGAGCGTCTAGGCCTTGGTGGTGGAGTTGGAGGGGCCCTAGGGGCCCTAGGAGATGTCACAGGGGGTGGCGGTGGTATAGGTTCTCTAGCAGGTGAGGGTAATCATTCATGCACAGGAATAGGTGAAGGAACCTGTGGTAGATCATCCAAGTCTGAAGAATCAGAGTCAGATCCTTCAGACTCATGAGGAGGATGTGGTTTGTGTGGAGGGCGTGTCACTGGTTTATGAGGTTTCACCACTGAACAGCGAGGAAAAAGGTGTTCATCAAATATTGCATGCACAAATGTATGAAGTGCGTTATTTGGGTGCATGAATAGGTGATTGTTCATAGAACCAGGGGCAATGCCTAGGTACAACATAAGTTGTGACTTGGGTTGCAATTTTCCCTTTTGAGTCTCATCAGAAAGATGGACATAAGCACCACATCCAAAAACAAGCAGATGGGAGATAGATGGCTTCTCCCCCTGAAGTAATTCATGGGGGGTATGCCAATTTAGTCTATTCATCAGTATAATGTTATATACATGGGTGGCATGCAACAATGCAAATTCCTAGTATGAATCAGGGAGGCAAGCGTGAAGACGCATCGCCTGTGCTTTATCCATCAGTGTGTGAATCAATCACTCAGCACATCTGTTCTGCTGATATGCATAGGGGGCTGATTGATGTATGAGGATTCCTAGATCCTTTAAGTACTCTCTGAATGCTTTCGATGTAAATTCACCTCCAGCATCAGATTTAAAACCCTTTATCTGGGCATCATACTGATTCTTCACAAAGGTAAAGAACTGTTTGGTGGCCTTAAGGGCCTGATCTTTAGATTGTAGGCAGGTAACCCATGCCATTGATGTATAATCATCATAAAAGACAATGGCATATTTATGTTTATGGTACGATTCCACCTCAAATGACTTGAGGTCCAAGTGTATCAGCTCAAATGACGCAGTAGCTCTTCACTCAGTATGAGGGAATGACCTGTTGGGTTGTTTGCCCAATTGACATCCAGGGCAGATTTTTTCCTTCTTAGGGATGTCTACATCTGGAAAATCTTTCAAGTGTTTTCATGCAGTGCTCAATACATCTTTTGAGAGATGCCCAAGGCGGCGATGAAGCAGATCATAGTCTACAGTAGCCATAACTTGTTCAGTTTATGGCTTAATGGTTGGTGTGTTCATCCAGAACATGGTATCAGCTCCATGTGAATGAAATGAGAGGATTGTTCTTTTTGAACATTTGTTATAGAAATCAATGCAACCTGGGCCAGTCGTTAGAGTAAGGTACCAGTCTTTGAGCAAAGTGCCCATTGATATCAACTTTAGTTGACAATGGGACATATATACTACTGGCAACAATCACACAGATATGCCTTTAAAGTCAATGATGACTGTGCCCTCTCCTAAGATTGGGGCTTTTCCATTCGCAGTTTGTGAGTATCTGGGTTCTGTGTACTCAACATATTCTGCAAAATCCTTTATATTGTGTGTAAAGTGTGCTGAGGCACCTAAGTCAAGGAGCCACAGATCTGGTGGCATGGAATGGTCATGTTGTCGCTGTTTCCCTTTATCTGAGGTCTTGTTGCAATCATCACACAATGTAGATGGCAATGCAGGTGATATTTCCCATTTACTACCTACTACAGACGCAGCACAAACGTGATATAATGCATTCTGTGGCGAAAGGATTCGCTTATCAGTGTCTGAGTGTAGAGAGGAAGTAGTGGTGACTGACCAAGTCGCAGTGAAGTATCCAGAGTCCTCCCCATAAATCTCATCAAGGTCATTGTCATCCCAGGATGAGGCAGGGGGGCCAATCTGCTGAGGATCATGCTCTGGTTCTTCTTCTTCTGCCTGGAGAGGCAGTTGAGAAAAGGCAGAGTGGCCTGGGCTAGCCCTTGCAGCTTGGTATCCTGGGAGACCAAGGAGAAGGGCAGGGTGGTCATCAACAGAGTCGAAGTTAGCGATAAATGGGTAGGAGCCTTCTTCAGTAGTGGGTTCAAGTTCCTTACCATCAAAGTCGAAGATGTTCTCCAGAAACCTATCCTGGTAGTCATTCTCTTCTCCGAGGGAGACCTGGTCCTCTATGTCCATGGGGACATTCTCAGGGACTTCAGTAATTTTCCCTTGAAGGGGGCGATGAGGGGCAGGGAGGCCATCTTCCCCAAGGTGGCGGTTGGCGACTAGGTCAAGCGTTCTCACTGTCTCGATGGTAGATACAACTCCCAAGCGATGTGCCAGTGAAATGGCATTGGAGGTATGAGGGAAGGCTGGTGGGCCATAGTGGGTTGCACCAGAGGTGTGTGACGAGACACGAGGGTCAGTTACAGTGGAAAAAATTGGCGGATCAGCAGGCGAGATAATTGTCGCAGCTGAGAAGGTGAAAGAGGTTGTGGCAGTAGTGGCATTCTTGGCAGCATTGGCTGCCTTTTGTCGTTCCTGTTTTTCCTCCCCCTGCTTCGATCTCCTGCCTTGATGCATCTTCTTGTTCTTCTTGTTTCCCGCAGGGTTAGAAGAATCTCCACCTTACTGCTGTTGCGAGAACTGGGGATCTCCTCCCTTTCGCTTAACAGCAGAGATCTTATTCGCATGCTGCTCAGTTTGAGCAGGGTGATGACAAAAAGAGTATTGCTGCCAGGCAGCAGTAACAAGGGTTTCCAGCTCCTGGAGTGTTTTTTCAGAAGGAGAGGACATATTGTCACCAGACTTTGCGATGGAAGCTTGGTTGATGAATTGGGACAGGACATCGGCATATTTTGGCAGCTTTGCTAGTGCCATCATCACCTGTATGTTTTGAGATATCTCGTACTTCATCTCAGCTAATCGCGCAAACTGAGCATTCAGTTTGACAAAGGCAGGAGCTGGGTGGCTGTTCTCTGGGAACTGAACATTGAGGAGAACCTTGAATTTGGCATAGGCAGAAGCGATTGTTGGTTTCGAGTAAGCATTCTCAAGGGCAAGCCAAAGGTGGTTGGCCTGATTGAAGTTGGCAAACCTTGAAGAAATATGAGACTCCAATTTGAGGTGTATAGACCTGAGGGCCTTGTTGTCAAGGTCATCCCATTGGTCCTGTTCAGTAGTACGGTCAACTGTGATCAGGGTGGGGTTGTCCATGTCTCCAAACTTGTGTTCAGGGTGTTCTTTTTGAATAGGAAGCCAGAGACCTTGTGAGAGAAGGTAAGTCTTCATTTTATTCATCCATCACTGGTAATTAGTACCAGTGAGGCGGTGGATATCTTTGAAAGAGGAGGAAGACATTATCGAGGGTTTATCTGGTGGGAGAAAAAACGTCAGTACTAGCCACAGTCAATGTTAACAGAGAAAGTGGGGGTGAAGGGTTTGCACTTTCCTGAACACTTTTTCTGAAGAGTTAGACCATTGAAGGTCTGTACTTCTTCGAGACAGTTTGGCGTAAATATGCACGGAACTTGTCAATGTTCTGGCCCTTTGTCTGGTGTAAAGACACACAGAGTTGGGCGACCAGGTAGGCCTGAGTTTTCGGCATAAAAATGCACAGAAAGACTCATATTTAGTCGCTTGTGCATAAAGCACGAAGCAGGGCTCATAACCTGTTGAAAGCCAACACAGTATGGCAGGGGGTTATGCACAATACATACCTGGTGGGGGCAAGGCCTTAGAACATTGTGATTCAAGGTAAAGACTCTATTCAAACTCCAGTGTTAACTGAGTTTGTATGTAGTGACATGCATTGTGTGAACTACTTCCTAAATACAGTAATCTACGTTCAACAGTTGATGTGACCACTGACAATGGAGCAATTGCATCTGTACTAGTAAAAAAAAGATTGTTCATTCCCCCTGTAGCAGTACCAGCACTGGTGCTGTCCTTGGGCCTGCCTTCACTGCTGCTACTCACCCCACTTGAGTTCTCAGACAAATGGGATGGTGTTTTGGATTTTGGAGAAGGCTGGGCGCAGCTTGGCCTATCTTGGGTGGCTACAGAGGTGCCAGTGGCTTCCATGCTGTGGGGAGGGAATCAGTTCTTGCCCTTGCTCTTTAATGGGCTGAGAAGTAGCATCTTGTCATAAAATGGCCAGCCCTTGTTCCTGAAAGGGAAGGCACCTGGATTTTTCTATTGAAAACAGTGACTCAATTATTCTGCATAAATGCGGCACTTGCACCTTGATATAATCCATCCATATGGTTTCATTTTCAATGCTGATGTTAGCACCTAACTCAAGTGAGTAGGTGAACCCCAATGCATGCGCAAGTGAACCAACAATATCAAATGTTTTTCTGAGCTAGAGGGATCATCAGCAGGAGACTTCAGTATATCTAACATGAGTAAATGATACTTACCTGACTCCATTTCTCTTTGCAAGCATTCTTTGTCTTAGGTCCACCCTTTGCAGGAGTAGCAAGCTCAGGAGCACTAGAAATAGACTGCCAAAAAGATTTCTTGAAGTTTAATCCATCACCAGCTTCAGCCTTGTGAGCAATGACCTGATTGATCAAAAAATGGACATCATTGTTGCTCCATGATGCCGACAGATTGTTTTCAGACTTTTCTTTCCTGGAACTTGCCTTAGATTTGCCCTTTGGTGAGGACTGTGAGGCAGAAGTACGGCAGGGGGGCATAGTGATGTCTTGGTAGCATTGTCGTCATTGGTGGTGATGAAGACCATGGTTTCATCAGTCAGTGGCATATTGGTCAGTCAGCAGCACCTTGGCTGGTTGGTGGCATCTTGGCTTAAAAATCAAAGGCAAAAAAACCACAGTCAAAAACCAAGGTTTTTCTCACTGAATTTTTCTGCCATACAGGGCCTTATGGATTTTGGGCTAGTCATCTGTGAAGAATGTGCCATATGAATGCTTTTTTTTGGAAAATATATTCTGCCATGGCATCCTCATCTATAAGCATAGGTGAGAGAGCTTAATCTGAATTGAAAGAAATGCTTTGTAACAATAAAAGTGAGCACAATCTGTCACCAGATTATGCTGGCTTACATTGTTGGTTTTGATTTGCAATTCTAATGATGCTTGAGTTTATAATATTAATTATGTAAATAGGTACATACCAAGGCTCAAACTGACCTTGGTAGCATCCTAGCTGATGGTTGCAGATTGCTACCATAATCTCATGAAAATCATGACAATGTCAGTAAAGAGACATGACTGACTGACTTTCTTTTCTGGCTCTATCTAACTTGTCCCTAGATTTTTCATGTGCTTTTGCAAGGCATCCATGGTGGTGAATCCCTGGCTCTTGGAACACTTGCCATATGAACAATAGCATGAAAAGGTACCATTCTTGTCTCTTGTGACAGTGATCTCCTGTCTATTGTAAGCAACAAAGGAGACTGTCTTGACACATTTCTTCCAGTGCTTGTCATGGAGGTTTTTGTTGTCAAACTCTAGCCCACATTCCTTGCAAATTCTAGGCATGGATGGGTATGTGTGATAGAAGTGAGATGGTGGTGATGGTGGTGGTTCAAGGTCAAGATGAAAATAAATCACTTTTGTCTTGTATCATATTGTTTGGATGTATTTCTTAAAGAGGTTAGACACTATTTCCATTTATAGACTTGAGACTGACTGGGACCCCCCTTTCTCAAAAAAAGAATGATGACAAAAACCTGTTGACAGATTATACTTGAGGGATAAAGCAAGGACTGTCAAAAACCTTTGTAACATCTGCTACTAGCACAGAAAGACTGCCAGGTCTTGAAGGGAGTGCCTATAAGCAAGTGACATGGTATCATGTTTCACATGATCTGCAGAAATGCTGTATGGTTCAATCTGGATTATATGGCTTTCGACACTGTGGACAACATGTCATCAGTTGATCCTGTTCAAGAGTATATGAGTAAGTGAATGAATGAATGAATGAATGAGTTTCTCCCAGTGAAAACTGCTCTTATACTGATCTGATATTGCAAAGGCATATTGGCTTTTCTTCCCTTCTTGTGTTCTTTCACCACTTGCAACTGCTCAGGAACATAATTCATGGTCCAGCACCAGTATAGCACTCCTGGCTTGATATTATTCATTTCAAGATAATACTAACTAGAAGAAATCTAGCTCTATTTCCTAAATAGAAGCTTGCACATACTTTTGTCCTTTCAGATCTTGCTTGCAGTGAAACCACTGTATTATTATCCAAACTACTTTGGGCTGTGATCTGACCTATGATTATTTTAGCTATGAGGTTAATTTATAGAAGCTTGATCTGGTGTTATACTTCCATATCAATCATTTCCACTCTGATGTCCTTGATTTTAGCCTGCCATCTTTCCTCATTAAAGGCTTTGACTGTCACTCTGACAATATTTCCCTTATTGATAACATGAGAGATATTAAGCATATTTACTACTTACAGATCTTCTCTATAGAATGTATGAGAGTCTAAAAATATAGGATAACACCATGAGAGAATATCAACAATGTTGAAATTTATGATCACCTTTGCTGACTTGATTTATGACTGCAAGTAGTGGTGATGATTACCCAAAGCATAGTGAAATATATGGATAGACCTCTATATGTCTCACTGGTAGGGAATTTTTGAAACTCCTTTAATGTTGGTATTTCTTTGCTTCACCATGATAACACTAGTGATGATGAGATCTCTCAGACTTGTGAGGATGATCAAAGTGATTATATATCTGTGTATGTAATGCTTTTATATTGCTATGATCCCTGAGCCGACCCTTAAGTAAATATTGACTCCACTAGATGAGATGATTTCATATGACTCTGATATATGTGTATGATAACAATATATATATAGAAGAGGTCAAAATAATCTCCTATTACACTGACCTCCATAGAAGACATTCTAAATCAAACATACAAGCACTTCATTCTCTGCTCCAACAACCAATCATCATTCTAGCTCATCATCTAGGTTTTCCTCTCCAGAGTCCAGCTCTCTTTCATTTGACCATTGGGTTGACAAATTAAGTGCTGAGACAACCTCCAAACACTCTCCACAGTTATTTGATGATTGGATTGATTATCTGATTGCTCAGCCTGGTTCCTGTGATCCCAAGGATATTGTGAAAAAGAATGGTGAACAAATGAATTTTCTATTGATTTATATAACTGATATTGGTATCATGCCCCCAGCTCAGGATAATAATAAGAGATCTCTGAAATGAAAGCACCAGCATATTACTTCAGAGAATACTCATGTATGTACCAAGATTTTTTCATTTTGTAATTCACCATTATTATTTTAGATAAATTCTGAAGAGCAGCCTGCTTCCAAAAAGCCTAGAGGAAGATCTCCTAAAAAACAAAAAAAAATAGCAGCTAGACAGAACTTGAAAACTCATATGGACCTGAAAGGCTCTTTGATGGATAAAGTACCAGGTAAGTGTTTTCATTTGTTCAGTCAGTCATTTATTTATTTACCCATTTATAGCATCTGCTGATCCAACACCCATGGCACAGCCAGAAAGTATAAGTGTTCTTCTTATGTGCAGTTTGATTCTCATATTGTCTAGTCACCCAAAAACCTAGAGGAAGACCTCTGAAGAGATGCCGGCATATTCAAAAGCTATCTACAGCCATAGAAAAAGATACTCATAGTAAAGAGGATAAATGATGAAAGGGACAAAAAGAAAGAGGCAGCTAAGCACAAAGACTATATACTAAAATTCGCTACTGACCATGATCATATAATAGTCTACTCAGATGGCTCCTTAAAAGATGAAGAAGGATATCACAAGGTCAGAACTGGCTGGGTCGGGTACCACATGTCCAGAGAGATCATAAATGGGAAAATAGGACTAAGTGGCCAAAACAAAGTATCATGGTGTGAGTAGTGGGTTTGGGATCATCAAATCAATCAGGGCCTGACAAGCAGTTGTCCATGCTTCGAATGGGATTATGGCATGGATAGGGGAACAGTTGGGCCTTGGACACGAGACACCTTTCCCTCCCAACACTGAGCTATACAAGTACCAGTTTGTGGATACATGCCTGTGCCTGCACAGCAGGGGATCAAGCTCCTCTACACCATTCCCATCGACATGCTTGCTACTGTGCCACAGGGGCTCATCCAGCTTGGAATGCTCCTTGGTTCCTTGCAACTCCAACTCTGAAAAGCTGAGAACCAGAAGATATGGAAAGAGGTAGGTGTCCACAAATGCAATGCTAATGCTCACTTTCTAAGAGGATCAGAAAGGTACTTGGGGGAACGTATGTGGGTGTGCATGTGCATACAGGGAAGGGTTGATTTCAAGCAGAAATGTATGTGAATGTGAGACTCATTTGGTGCAAGCTGGTGTATGACATTCTAGAACTGGACAAGGAGGCGACATTGGGGCTTGAAAGGAATGTTTTGACAAGGATGGGAGAGGTGATGGCAATGAATGGCAATGGCAAGGACAACAGGATAGAGGTGAGTGACATGCTAGAACCACTCAAGATATCGCCAGACATACCCAGTCTATGAATGCCTCATTCCCTACTTTCTCCTCTTCCTCCAAAGCTGCTCTGCTGCAACCAAATGCACAGAGTGCTGAGCCTCTGCCACCTCAATGTGCCCCTGTTCATTGTGACAGATGCACCAGGTGGCCTAAATGGTCTGCTACTAGGGCTGCTACTACGCGCATTTCCATGCATTTGGCACAGATGACCAGGTCCATTTTGATCAGCTTCAGAATGGTTATGATGGAATGGGTTTGGGGGAGCACCTGGCCCCAATTGTGGATGCATTGGTGATGGGCGGGGAGTGGGTTGTGGAAATAGAAGGGAGCACGTTTAGTCAGTGTTGCTTGTGCAAAGGGGATAATTCGTTGGACCAGTCATGTGATTGTAACCTGAACTGGTACCACCAGCCATGAATGGATAATAGAAGACTCCAGCTTGAATTTTCCCCATCTGCTTGAGCTTGCACTCGACTTCTTTTCTGTCTCATCACACACAGTGCTTGTCATGGAATATTTCACCCCAGACCACCTAGATGACCTTAAGCGATTTTCCCAGATTGCCTGGGGTAATTCTTAAGCACTTCTGAGACAACTTCCTGGAGTGGCTCCTGCAATCCAATTTCTTGACCTTGGTGAATATTTTGAATCATTTGAAGTGCTGTTTAATGGGCTTTTGCATTGCCCTGGGAAGATACTTGTGAGGAATGAGTATCATGCTGCAGTGGAAGCATTGGAGATGGACCCAGCATATAAGACAGGGGCTTACATTTCGGAGGAGCCTGGTATTGATATGTTTTTAGTCAATGTCTGCTGAATTTTGAATCTGAGATGTTGATATTTGATTTGTACTCACAGGAAAAACATACTTTCTTTGTACTTTCTTTTCTATGCACTCATTCACTTTCTTGGCCAGAGACAGCTGGTTGCATTGTGCCAGCTAGGTGGTGACACATTCTACATACTCTTTAGAGAAACTGCCACAATCCATCATCTCAATGACAATGAACTGCTCACAGAATATGGCTTCATGTGGGCTCTCAGTGACTCTAATGTGCACATCCGATGTCCTCCTGCAAGCTTTACAGCCAAATCAGGTCATATCCAGGTTATCCAGACAATCCCGTCTGATGCTTCTTGCTGAAGGCAATGAAGTGAGCAATGGGATGCATTAGGCTATATGATGGATATTTGGACTGAGAAGGAGATTGCAAACCCCACGTGAGTGATGCATTCTGCACAAACACAAGATCTGATGAAATGACCAGCATGATGTTGGAGCTAGATGCTGAGTGCGTGCTTACTTTAGTGGAGAAGTGGGGTCCCATCCCATGATCATTGTTGATGCAACTCGAAGTGCACGTTTTCCATACAGAGATTTTCTACTGTAGCTGCGCTATGACAGCCATCTGGAATTGTGAAGATATTGTTCATGCAGGACACTCACTTGACTTGTCTATTGAGTCACCATTTTATTTCATCCAGCCAATGAAGCTCAACACAGGGGATGTCTGCCACCTCATCCCCAACATGCTTATTATTCCGACACATCAACTTCTTCATTTCCTAGCAGAAAGCCTCTGAGGGGAGGATATTGCCACTGTGCTATGATTCTACAGGGTTCTGACTCAGTCCACAAAGACTCATTCAGCAGCTGACTTTATCCTTGAACCCTGGTTCCACAACATGGTTGCCAAAGGAAATCATGAAATGCCATGCCAGTGGGTTTCACAAGGTCCAGATGATGACATTGCACAATTGCCTATCTTGCTCCCAGTGACAAATGTTCCTGCTCCCGCTATGAGGGGCGCTCTAAGCACCTGGATGCCCCCATACTGTTGGCATGCTCCCCATGCTGACTTCCCTGGCATTCACAGTGTCATTGTTCTTGAGAAGGAGATCTTTGTGTTTCAGGTGAACCTCAGTGCAAAGCACATCTCACCAGCTGAAGATTTGCAGAAAATGCAGAAGAGCTTACCAGCTGATGTGAAGAACTTCAGTTGGAGAGTAGTGTAGTGTTGCTGCAGCTCTGACTAATAGCTGACTCGAGTCATAGCCGAGCACACAGTTTAGCCAAACTGCATGAAGTCAAGCTGTAATCATCATAGCTGACTCAATCGGCTCAGTTAGTTGTGACTTCCAACTTTGAGTTGACTAGTCGGCAGTAATAGCTAAGTGTATTAAGTGTATATTCAGTAGTGCTACATAGTTTTTACTTATTAAAATAAAAGCCAACTATTTACATGGTAATGGTCTGTGTATGCACATGCACTCATGCAGTCGCATGCCCATGTCCATGCAAACAGGGGTGAACAACAAGATGAGTGAAGGCAAGCAATGACACAGGCAAGTGAGCACACACATGTACACAGACCGCAGTCTGCGTATGCATGCCTGCTCACATGTCCATTTCCATGGGTGAGGGAGAGGGAGGAGCAAGGGAGGGGGAGGCCACAGGCAAGTGAGCATGCACACTACACAGACCACAGTCTGTGTATGCACACATGCTTGTGTGTTGTGTCCATGGGTAACAAGGAGAGGGCAGGCAAGGGCGAGGGTGGGGTTGAAGCAATGAGAACGGGAGCGGAAGGGGACAAAGCATATGGAACGCTGTGAACCGGCGAGGGAGTGAGGCTGATGCTATGGCTACACCAACCAAAAACAAGGCCATTGGGCCAGAGCTCACCACAGATGGCATTACCAGGTAAGGTGTAGGGACAACTTGGAAAGGTGGCAGAGTAGCTGGCAGAGGGCAAGTGTCATATCTCGCACAACTCCTAACTCCGGATCCAACTCCAGCCCTGTTTCCTCGAACTCCGGTGCATTCTCAATGAGCGTGCACCCTAGATCCTCTGGACCTTGTACTTAGTAATTCCTACTTACGTTCCATTCTTCGCTTACCTTGTACACCGCCTGTCTCTCTTCATAGCCCCTCCGATTCTGGAGCACAGCTCCGTTGTACTACTCTGCCTCCAGCTCCGAGTTACTGGTCCTCGTACCAGTGCTCCCCCTCCATATATAAGACTCGGTATCATGTTGTAGATATCTCAGTTTGAATATCGACTAAGACACTTCCTGTTACGTTTCACTCTTGATTTCACTTGTTTCCACTTTGTTTCCTCCCTAGTCATTGAATATTACTCTCCTTGCCTGATTCTATCGTATCGGGCTCGTAGCTCCACACTTGGTCACTCCGTTCCTTTTGCCATTTGTCAGTTGACTCATACACTTAGCAATCCATGTTTCCTTACGATTGTCTTTGTCTTGTCATATTTCTTCTTAACGTTCTATATAAGCTCGCTCGTAGGTCTACCTGTACTCTAACTTAGACCTACTCGGCAAATTACTTGCTTCCTCTGCATGTCTTCGCTCTACACTCGACTGAGTGCTTTGCTCTTGCCCTCATCCCCTTGCTAGCCAGTTGCTAGGCAAGACTCCTTGACCTTGAAAAGCCATCAACTGTTCATTGATAGAACCCTTGACCCTGCCGTCTGCAGGCTACGCTCCTCGTCCTCATCCCGTTAACAGCTGTTCGCTGATAACAATCCTTGTCCTTGATCTTCAGCTGAGTCCACGCTTCGACCCTTTGGGATCAAGCGTAACAAAAGGTCTAAGTTCTACAGTTGTGGCTAGCACCGCCTAAGCCGCCAACATTTCCTCCAACTGTCCACCCCAACACCCCTCATCGTTGCGACAACCTCAGTCGCCACAAGCACCCCAACCTTGCCAAACCTCATTCTTCAATAACCTTCTCGGACCCGCCCGAGAAACCACCAGAGACACTGACGACTCCGACCCTGATCCACAACCAAGCGAAGAACAACATTCACCATCCCCTGACATACCTATCTCCTCTGTTGCCGAACAACAGGAGGACACCAAACTTTCCCAACATCTTTCAGCAGGACTCTCCCTTCCCCGAGAACTAACTCCCCCATCCCCAACCCCAACTACCCAACAACCAGTCTACCCTCACCTAGAAACCAAGGAATTATGTTGACAAAGAGACAAGTGGCATGCCAGACGAAACCAACCACCTTGCAGACCACCAACCCCACCCCCATTCTCTCATCCCCCATCCCCCATGTCAAACAAACCTACCGAACTACATCTCTCTAAACCTGACGACTTCGATGGAACCTATGCCAAAGCAGTCCCATGGCTCAACTCCATCGATATCTACCTTATAATCAACAAGGAGATCTATAACAATGACGATAAGCAAATCACCTTTGCTCTCTCCTTCATGACCAAGGGATCAGCCTCAACTTGGGCAAACATGTTCCGAACCAAAGTCCTAGCTAACGGGAAGTTCGGAACCTGGGTTGAATTTGTAGTTGAATTTAAAGCTACATTTGAATATGAGGACACCAAAGCCCAAGCCATCCACTGGCTGGCACGTACCAGGGTTCGGAAAACCGAAGATCTCAACGCCTACATCGCTGAGTTCAAAAACCAAGTAGCTGTCAGCAGAGTAACTGAAGAAGACGTCCTTATCTCCTTCTTCACAGAAGGACTCCTGGAGACTGTCCAACAATGGATTTTCGCCATGGACTTCGTTCCGGAGAAAATAGAGTCCTGGTACACCAAAGCAGTACACTTTGTCACCCACTGGGAGCAAGCTAAAGTGTTCAACCATGGAAGCCAAACCAAGTTCACCTACTTCTCCCAGGCTCAGGGAAAAGCAACCACCACCACCCGAGACCCGGATGCCATAGACGTAGACATTATCTGAGTAGGCAAGTTAACCCCTGCCGAAAGGAAATGTTGCTTCGAAAAGAAGCTTTGCTTCCACTGCTGCCAACTGGGACATATGTCCAACAAATGTCCAATGTTCTCTAACAACAAGAACTCCCCCCAACCTCAGCAGGTAAAGAGAGTAAAAACCGATGACCTCCCTAAACTTCAAGAAATTGAAGACGAAGAAGAGGAAAAAGGGGAGAATGTAAAAAGAGTAACATTTGGAAGCTGGGATTTGTCTTTTTAAAGGGAGAAGTTCCTCTAATGCAAACTTCTCCTGACTCTCATGTACTAGTAGCAAGGAAATCAAAGGCAATCATCCTTCCTATCGCCCTTGCACCTAGAACAAAAGACGTTAAAACCTGCGCCGTCCTTGACTCAGAAGCAAGTTGCTCCTGCATCGACTGGGAGTTTGCCAGGAAACACCAGCTCCCCATGACCCAACTCCCCCAACCCATCCCAGTACGAAACGCCGATTCAACACCCAACAGCTGCGGAGAAATAAAATTCACCATCACTATAGACTTCAGCTTGGCTGACCTTCGTTACTCTGAAGAGTTTAGTGTAATGCATCTCAGAGAAACCCTGGTCATACTAGGGATGACTTGGCTAAAAATGGCTAACCCCACCATTGATTGGCCAACATACACTCTGACCCTTCCCATATCCGAATCCCTGCCTGAGAATGGACCACAAGGTTCTCTCCAGGGGTCGACCAACCCAACGCTAGACAAGTGGCTTATGGAACATGCTGCGCGAAAAACACCTCGCCCCAACTCCCATCATATCCGACACATTGACACTGATGAAAAGTGGGACGAGGACCTCTATGTCTACCTCAACTACGATAAAGGGGGGAGGTTCCCTACCCACTCTGAATGGAAAAACTGGGAGGAGGTGGAAATGGTTAAAAAACTTACCACCACCACCGATCTAGCCATCCATGCACTCCCAGAAAAGAAAACTACCGTTCTCTCCCTGGAATTCGCCAACTTCGCATCTGTATTCGCCAAAGAATCAGCTGACCACATTCCTCCGACCCGACCCTGTGACCACCCCATTGAGCTAGACGAAACTTTCAAACCAAGATCTGCCAAGCTCTATTCTCTTACCGAAGAAGAAAAGAAAGCCACGGAGGAATTCCTAGAGGAAAACCTCTGCTCAGGAAAAATCCACCCATCGAAATCACCCCAGTCCTCTCCCTTCTTCTTTGTCAAAAAGAAAGATGGAAAACTCTGCCCCTGCCAGGATTACCGATATCTGAACCAACATATGGTTTGCGACACCTACCCCCTACCGCTCATCTCGGATCTCGTGGACCGCCTGCAAGGTGCAAAAGTCTTCACCAAATTTGATGTCTGATGGGGATATAACAACATCCGGATTAAAGAATCCGATTGTTGGAAAGCCGCCTTCGTCACACATAAGGGACTTTTCGAACCAACCGTGATGTTCTTCGGCCTTACCAACTCGCCCACCACCTTCCAGCGTTTCATGAATGAATCCTTCCGTGATCTCATCGCTGAAGGATGGCTAGTCATCTACATGGACGACCTTCACGTCTTCTCCCTAGACAAACAAACTCACATCGAACGAACCCACCACGTCCTGAAATGTATGGAAGAACTTGATCTCCATCTTAAACTCGAAAAATGTGAGTTCGCCGCAACCCAAGTGGAATACCTTGGTATGGTAGTCAAACCTGGTGAACTCGCCATGGATCCCGTCAAATTGGCAGGCATCGCAGATTGGCCCACTCCCGCCAAAGTCAAGGACGTTAGATCATTCCTTGGCTTTTCCAACTTCTATTGATGGTTCATTCCAGACTACTCCACCGTCACCTGACCTCTCCTTGACCTCACCAAAAAGGACCACCCCTGGGACTGGTCAACACCTTGCGAAACTGCTTTTCAAGCGCTAAAGAACGCCTTTCTTGCTGAACCCATCCTCCAGTTACCCAACCCCACCCGACCCTTTGCCATCTCCACTGACGCCTCCAAATGGGCAACTGGAGGAATCCTCCTTCAACCCGACGGCAACCTGTGCCTACCTCTCCCAATCCCTCTCCCCCACCAAAAGAAACAATGACATATACATACAACTGAGAACTCCTTGCCATCATCCGTGCACTCAAAGTTTGGCATCACCATTTGCATGGCTCTGCATTCCCAGTAGAAGTCCTAACTGATCACAAGAACCTCACCTATTTCTGGGAACCACACAAGCTCAACCGGTGACAAGCCCGCTGGCTCCTCGACCTCGCCAACTTTGATCTTCACTTCACCCACATCCCAGGTTCCTCACTTGCCGCTCCTGATGCTCTCTTCCGCTGACCGGATCATGCCACAGGTGACGATGATAACAATGTGGATGTCACCCTCCTTCCGGCCGACCTCTTTATCAACCTCATTGATGCAGACCTCTCTGCAAAGGTGGCCGCCTCCTCCGCCACCAACCCCCTTGTTCTTAATGCCCTTCACACTCTTGAGGGCATGGTACCCTCCCAATTCCACTCTTGCCTTTCTGACTGGAAATTCGATGCTGGCCTCCTCACCTACCAGGGCCATGTCTACTTGCCCGACTCCCACCGACATGCCGCTGTTTCCACATGTCATGACCACCCCTCCACCAGTCACCCTGGCTTCCTTAAAACCCGCCAACTCGTCTCTCGCAACTTCTGGTGGCCCGGCCTCGCCTCCTTTGTCCGGAACTATGTCCTGGGTTGCACCCTCTGCCAACAGAACAAAGTTAACACACACCCTACGGTTGCCCCACTTACCCCTATCTCCTCCTCTTGCACCCAGCCCTTCCAACAGCTGTCCTGTGATCTGATCACGGACCTCCCTCTTTCCGACAGCTTTGATAGTCTACTGGTCATGGTCGACCATGGACTTACTAAGGGGGTGATTTTGTGCCCAACTAAGAAATCTGTCACAGCCGAAGGAATTGCCCACCTCTTTTTCCACAAAGTATACACCAGGTTTGGACTCTATGACAAAATCATATCCAACCGAGGCCCATAATTCGCCTCTGAATTTGCCAAATCTTTGGCAGCTCTCCTTGGATACTCCCTTGCTCTCTCCACCACTTACCACCCTCAAACCGATGGAGAAACCGAACGGGTTAATCAAGAAGTTGAGACTTACCTATGAATCTTCTGCCACGATAACCCGACTAGCTGGGCAGAACACATCCCAATGGCGGAATTCGCTCACAATCACTGCCCCCACTCTGTTACCAGCCAATCCCCGTTCTATCTCATGATGGGATACGAACCGAAATCTCTCCCCATGATTATCGCAGAAACAAACCTGCCTGCTGTCGAATCACAACTAAAGCTCTTATCTCACCTAAGGAATGAAGCCCTGGCAGCACATGAACTAGCCCACCAAGTAATGAAATCCAGGAACACACGAGGCTTCACCCCATGGAAACGAGAAGATAAGGTGTGGTTAGAAGCCTGGAACTTAAAATGTTCCCTCACCAGCCCTAAATTCGCCCCGAAACGAGAAGGACCCTTCGTTATCACAAAGGTCTTATCGCCAATCTCCTACGAACTCCGACTTCCTCCCACATGGAAAATCCACCCCGTGTTCCACGCTTTCCTCTTATCGTCCTATCGCGAAAACAATGTACATGAACAGAACTTTCCTGCTCCACCACCAGACCTAATCGAAGGAGAGGAAGAATACGAAGTTGAGAAAATTGTACGGCATCGTGGAGCTCCATCCCATCGGAGATACCTTGTCCGATGGAAAAGTTACTCAGCAGAAGAAGACTCTTGGGTTTCGGAGTCAGAAATGAATAACGCCCTGCTCGTCTTGGACGCATATAAACGCCTCCACCCAAAGTTCTTCCCCCATCCCATCTCCCATTCCATCAACTACATGTCTACCCCCGATGCCTCCCCTCGCCCCTCTCACCGTGTACCCTCCCCTAACCCCTGGAATGCTCCGGATTCTCCTAGAGCAAGAACACCTGCTAATATGGATGTTCCGCCCATTCAGGGACCCACAGAGAGCCTTCGAGCTCCTGTTTATCCTGTTCAATCAGGTTCTCCAATGACTGGACCAACCTCCCCCTCCTCCGTAATGTTGTCTTCACCTATTGACTCCCCCACCCGTCCTGGCACCCCTCACCCTACCATCAGTGAGTGGCATACTCTTCACCACAGCCATGATGACAGGATCTGACCCCCAGATGTCCCCATCTATGCCCAGTGCCTCCGGGATGACCTTCCTGATGAAGAATACCGCACTCTCCTCATGACACATGTCGCCGACCCCTGTCTTGCCCTCCCAATGGACGACGACCTCTCACCAGGCTCCCTGCTGGCCTCTCTCATCGACACCTTCATGGAGGTCTGTCATCTTGACCTGTTAATAGACTCCCTCCACTCCCATTCAGATCTGATCATGGCCAAGCACCGCCTACACTCGATCCATGCTGTCCTCCGCAGACATCTCGGGTCGATTGGATATCAGATGAGGTTAGGGGAATATATGGCTGACCTCGATCATTACCTCACCGAGAAAGCAGAACGTAACCGACCCCACTACCGCCGCCCCATTACTACCAGCCACAATAACCTCGGACACGATAACAATCCCTCAGCCTCGCCCCCGCCTCCCGAACCTGAGGAAGTAGCCACCCTGGAAAGGGAGGAAATTTCCTATTGGGGACGACACCCGTGGCCCCTCCTCACATCTCATCCACTCTACCGACAGGCATGCTTTCACTGCCGCCAGCTGGGACATGTACGAGTCAATTGCGATCTCTACGAATGCCCAATTTGCCACACCTGGGCCCCTGGACACACGCAATACCAATGCGCGATGGTACACCGCTGTGCCGGAGTTCCCCAATGAACACCACTGCAGGTTGACCTTTCTACTGTTCGCTCTCCCCATCATCCAACTAGCAGCGCATCTTCTTCGTCATCCTCATCCAGGAGGTCTCGTCATTCCACTCTTCCCCCTTCCCCACCATCGCTGTCCCCTCCTTCTCACCGACTCCGCTGTCAGCAACTCTTTCGTGCACGCCCTCGTAGGCGTTCTGGGAGTCCCCTCCCTATCCCTCCCTCTCGTGCGGAATCTCCCAATGATGACCCCTTCTCTGCCGAAGCCTACAGCAACATGACCAGTTCCCCGGGTTATAGCTACCGGGAATTTTAGATAAGTCGACGGTGTCTTCTCGCCTTAAGTGGGGGGTAATGTTATGTTTCACTCTTGATTTCACTTGTTTCCACTTTGTTTCCTCCCTAGTCATTGAACATTACTCTCCTCGCCCAATTCTATCATATTGGGCTCGTAGCTCCACACTTAGTCATTCCGTTCCTTTTGCCATTCGTCAGTTGACTCATGCACTTAGCAATCCATGTTTCCTTACAATTGTCTTTGTCTTGTCATGTTTCTTCTTAACGTTCTATATAAGCTCGCTCATAGGTCTACCTGTACTCTAACTTAGACCTACTCGGCAAATTACTTGCTTCCTCTGCGTGTCTTCGCTCTACACTCGACTGAGTGCTTTGCTCTTGCCCTCGTCCCCTTGCTAGCCAGTTGCTAGGCAAGACTCCTCGACCTTGAAAAGCCATCAACTGTTCATTGATAGAACCCTTGACCCTGCCGTCTGCAGACTATGCTCCTCGTCCTCATCCCGTTAACAGCTGTTTGCTGATAACAATCCTCGTCCTTGATCTTCAGCCAAGTCCACGCTTCGACTCTTCAGGATCGAGTGTAACACTTCCCATCTTCTCTGACCCTCCACTTGAGCCTTGACAGCTCTCCTCTGACCCCTCCGCTGACCTCTGTTGCTTGCGACAAGGTCCCCTTTGATCCTTCACCCGACCCTCCGTAAATTCAGGACACCTGGACTTGTGACAGGGCGCACCACATACGGTGAAGCCAAAGTCCTGTGTGAACTCCAGAGTTCTGGAGTTACCCCTTGGAGTTTCGTTCTTAACAGCAAGAGTATTATTCAGTTGCGTTAGTCAAGTTGAGGAAGTTGAAGTTAAGATGGGGGGACAAAAGGAAGAATCTTAAAATGTAAGTTAAATGAACAGAACTGAGTGAGTAGTACGCTCACTCGTGCTTGCAATTGGATGAGATCTGTAGATTAATAGACAGATTTTCAAAATCAGAAGATTACCCACCTATTTATGAACACGGTTGCACATCTGTTGCATTGCAATCACAATCCCTGCGGCTTCCAATGGTTCCAAGTGCGAGTGTGAGAGGTATGGGATGCTGCACATGTATGCAGAGTAAGGTGCATTGGGCACATTAGTGTATAGCTGCATAGTTGGGGCATGCTAGCATGGTTGATGGTGCAAGTGTGCGTGAGCGAGTGCGCTTGGAAGCAGGCATATGTGAGCATAAATAAGTTAGTAGAACGAAAAAAACTCAATGTGAGCTGAGTGAGTCAGTGGAAAAGTTCAAGCTTAAAGTTGGGGCTGTGCAACTGCAACTATGGCCCATCAGAGTGTTCTCAGATCAGACAACAGACGCGGAACATATCATGATACACTATTGAACGTAAGTACTAGACGATATGGTACAAGACTGAGTCTAAAGAGCTTTCCCACTCCAGGCAACGAGCGTATACCAGTCAGAATACCTTCACCCCTTCCGACCCAGTCACATCATTGTCTGCCGAACCAATGATATTGATTGCCTGGAATATCACTGCATCAGCATCCTCCCCACGTGTCACAAGAATATTGAGTGCGTCTTCATCTTTCTGGTCATAGATCATGTCCTTTTCAGAGGTCCTCCATTGTCAAGCAAAATTGAGATGGTCTTGCTTGAGCGAAAATTTGAGAATCTGTAGAGCTTCCATCAGAGCCAGACTAATCTGATTCCATTTCTTGGTGTTGGTCTCAGCACTTGATGAAAAGACATGTTCACATGGAACTGTGGACAGTTGGATCGGTAAGTAGTCCATGGCGATCTGATAGACTGTGGGGAACGTTATTTGCTCTAGCTGTGTAGATCATTAGATGGTTCACTACACAGGATCAAAAATTTATTCTCACCTCCCAGAATGCGAGAACATCAGAACTTGAGTTGGATTGGAGCGAAGTGTACAAGTTAAATTCTTCCTCAACTGATCCTGGTCCATGTGCAACACTTGGCGCAATTTGCATACCCTCAATGCCATATAGTGAAGCAAGGCCCATGAATGCTGGTGGCTGTGTGGTGGTGGGATTGGAGTCGAGGCTGGAACACTTGGCACGGTAATGCCACATCTAAGAGGTATTTAATAATTAGAACAACCAGTGAGAAAGACAACATACCAATTCTAGTATGCTCTCTTTTGCATCTGCAACCTTATTTTCCCAGTGCTGCTGCACCCATGAGAAACAGATAGAAGGGTTTACGACTTTATGAAGGCAAAGTTAGCCTTCAGACAATGGTAAAACAGTGGACTTACACATTGCAAAAATATATACATTGTTTGCACGCATGAGTTGATGATATTTCTTTGCATAAGAAAGCCCTTCACTTAGTAGGGGCCTGAGTTGCAGGTTCTGGGGTGACATCGCCATTCACTGCCATTGTGTCATGAACGTTTCATATGCGGGCATTGAGCCACCAAGTAAGGGAGTTCATTCTGAGGTCATCATATGGTGGGCCAAAGCAGGTGCCTTCAAGGTTCATATCATTGGCATCATTAATATTGATACGTACATAGTCAACCACCGTACTTACCTGTAAAATGAATTCCAGATCTTGTAGCATGACCCAGTGGTATTTTGTCGGTGGGTGGGAAATCATGTTTGCATTTCACGGTATGGCTAGCCAAAGATCAATAGCCTTTGAGTAATAGGTTAGCACTCTCAGTTAACAATCATCATGTATGTGATCAACATACTGGTGTAACGTACAACGGTGATTGACCATATAAAAAGTTGAGTCCCAGCAAGTCGCAACATCATGAAGGAGTTGGATGACAGGAAGAGTGATTGGCAAGCCATCATAAATGAAAGACTGATCTTTGTTCCCATTCTCAATTGTTTGCTTGATGTTGAGTTGGTGCTGACCAGAGGCACAGATGGCTCATATGATCTCCCTTCCACGATCAATAGGGTCTCCTCGGAGCGCCTCAACATACTGGGTTTTGTTGAAGGCTCTTGACACAGTACTCCAGCTCCTTGGTATGTTGGCGAAGTCAGCCCACATGTAGTTGGAGATCACATGCTGGACACATATGTTGATTATATGTGGAAAGCAGCAAATGCAGCATTCCGTGGGGTCAAAGTTGGTCTCCCGCTCCTCTTGTAGAAGATGTGCTAGTTCTGCCATGGCTGTGTCATTGTTGGAGGCGTTGTTGAGGGTGAAGTGGCTGATCTATTATTATGTGATTAATAGTCTGCTGAATGATTTGATGACATACCTTCTCCACGGGAATACTAGCACGATCAATTAGATGGAGGGTCGCTTTTGCAAGTTCCCTACCTGTGTGTGAGGCTGGGAGGTGGTGGAACGCGATCAGTGCGGTCTTCATGGTGAGTGCAGATTGCTCATTGCATCCAATCCAATGTGTGGTGATCGCCAAATAAGTGTCAAGTTTGTCTGAAGACCATACATTGGCTGTAAAAGAAACTTGTCCTGCTGATTTCTGCATAGTATATGCTCAGTAGTTTATTGTGCTGACGGTAGAGAATGGTCAACATACCTGAAGCTCATCTCGAAGCTGCATAAAGTGCTTTGTCCAGGTCTGGAGAATCAGCTCCCGTGTTTTCGTACAGTGTGGAATATCGGAATCTCTCAAATCGGCATGAAGGAGGAGAAGAAGTCTGCGAAATTCTGGGTTTTCAATGATGTGAATGGCCTGACTACCACATCAGCTAAGTGCGAAACTATATGAGGAGATGTTACCTGATCGTCAGCGACAATAAAGTTGACTAAAAACTCTTCAAATGTCACTGTGGAGAATTCGGGGATCCCAGAGGCAAGATCTGCCTTGCATTGTGGCCCAAGGTTCGATGGAACACTGTCATCGCCTGCTTGAGGAGGAGGAGCAACCAGTAGCTTGTTGATCGTGATGTTCAGCTTCTGGAGTGCCTCTTGGAGCATATTGAAAGTGTAGCCTTTGCCAAATATGGCCTTGAGTAAAGGAGACTGCACACACCAGCCTTCCTCTTGGATTTTGATAAGATATTCAAGTGAATGCTTCAAGTCCAAGTGGCCCCGAAGTGTTGTTGTTGAATTTCCTTGTGAGTAGGCCATGCTGAAAAGTTGTTCAGATTAACGACACAAGCTTGATTTTTTTAAAAGACTCATGAGCATATACTACATATATACTTGCCATCATTCTTTGAAAAAAAATGACAGATGTCGTATGCAGCATTTTGGGCTCCTGACCGGCCTGTCTTTGTCAATCTTGTGGCTAATGGATCTGTGACATTTGTATTCACAGCAGTAGCAGCCATACTCATATTGGACCGAATCGGATTAGCCTGATCTGCGGGTCCATGTTGCAACTCACCCAAGTCTGAAGACTCAGAACTATGAGAATCTTGGTGGATGTCGATGTACTCTTCTGACTGATCCGCACAAAAATGGCAGGGTAGGCGATGCGTGCGAGAGGGATGAACTTCTGTGGTTGGAGTGGTCTGTTGTTGTTGTCAATCACCTTTGGTCATGGTTAGAGTAGAGAATTGTTACTCAACAGATAAACACAGCCCACGTCCTTAATAGGTGGCTGCCATCTTGCAATCAGGAACAAAATATTATCAACATTTAATCGTCTACTGGGTACAAGATGATAAGAAATGTACCAGATAACCAAAAAGTTCAAAATCAAATTATATAAATGACAGCTGAAGCACTGATGTCCAGCTGCAAGGTGGCACGAGGAACCCAATGACATATTGATACCCAGTGCTACTAGGGCCTAGGGCTATTGAAGTAAGCATGAGTGCTGAGAATTCTTTATTTGTAGGTGGTGTGAGCAGCACCTATATACGGAATACAGTGCCATTGTGCTTTTGAACTACCAAATATGGAAGTTGCAGCTCACCTATATAGCTGTCACACGAGCAGTTACTCCTATCGTACGGTTATGCATCTCGTGCCTTGGGGTTGCTGATGGACCTTCTATAGGTTATATGCTATGGAAATGATTGCTTTGACTCACCTCATACAATCCTGATATAGTCATGAGATGTGGCAAGTCGATAACTTGCTACAGACACTCTAGGTCGTCTTAAACTTGCTTCGACGCTGCGGCAAGATTGACTGTCCCAATGTTTGGGATACTTATGGAGTGGAGTGGATGATCCAAATACATTTTGTGTCCTGCATTTGTGCCATTTGCATTGACCTGTCTAGTGTCCAGCTAGTGATCACTTTCTGACTTATATTGAGTTTTAGCATGCACCACTCACAGCACTATCCATCTGGCACTGTTTCCTACGTCTCCATCTCCAGGCTTCTCCACCTATCTGGCACTTCCGCTTGCTCCAACATCCTATATCAATCCCTGTGCCTACACTTCCATCCATGGTCACCCATTTCAATTGGCATTCATATTGCTGGCCCGTTCAACCTAGGACATCTCCCCTGACCCTCATGAGCCATCTTTGGTGCCATCAGGGGGTGCTGTGGAGTCTTCAGATCAGTATACTTTAGACGTCGTTGCCCATAGCTCCAGTACTCACCATTGGTTGCCTGTTCTAAGGATCTGGCAACTTGTCCACTCAGCGCTGGTGCTGCTAGCTCAAGGCATGTTGCATGTAGGCTCATAGCATCGGCTGTCTCATTACTGGCCACTGGATTGTGTTTGGAGTAGCTTGCCAGGATCGCAAGGCTTATGCTGTGAGTAAGTCGGATGGTTGTGGCATCTTCACCCGTCTGTCACTGCAGTCTGCCCAGTGGCTCTTTCACACATTGTTACATCCTTTTTTTCCCATCTTGACCCTTTCCTTTGACCTGTCTATAGTATGTTTCAACTGGCCACTTGCGCAATGGTGTGTTGCCTGGTGTGCCATGTCCTCATGTCACAGTTTCCCACAAGCCCTCTGCGTAGTTGCTGTCCTTCAGTGTGAGAGTGAGTGAACCCAGAACAGAAATTGTTACTTACGCCCCAATTCTGTCAAAACTCTATCATGTCATTAGAACAGTGTAACCATTCTCGGAATTTCCCCTTGATGTCGAAGTTGGAACTCCATTGAGAATTCTGCCCTCAACCTTCAAATCAGAAAGCACTCCTAAACGATTGAAGGATCTGAAGTAGACGACAAACATACCCTTGGCAAGTTGTATGTAGTGTTAAAGTTGAGGAATTGTTTGTTCTGATAGGCTGATTCATTAGCCGTGCCATGCAAGCCAGCTCACCAGACTAAGCCTTGGAAAAAAAATTAAGGCAGTTACTTGAGTCGGAAATTTTTTCTAGTTTAACAGTCGATGAACCTATGTTGAGCATAGCTTGTGTTGACGGTAGATATGTGCTGGAAGAGGAGCTGGGAACAGGCTCATATGGTGAGTGAAAATTTACTGAATGTCAGCAGAATTAGTAACACCATAATGCAATGCATCAGCCACAGTATATTGTGCTTGGGACATCATTACAAAGCAGGTCATTGCCATCAAGTTGGAATCTACTGTCAATAAATCAACATCTTACTTGGAGTATGAACATCAGGTTCTTACTGACCTCTGAGGCAGTACCAGACTACCTTGGCCTCTCTGGTTTGGCAGAGAAGGATCCTATCAGGCTATGGTTATTGATTGCCTTGGTCCTTCCTTGGACAAGTTGCTCCGTGTGTCTGCTGACAGTGTGTTCCCACCACACCATATTGCTGAGCTGGGTTTCCAAATGGTATGTTTCATCCATTTATTTTCCTTTCTCTGTCTCATCCATATATATTACAGATATCCTGTCTTGAATATATTCACTTGCGCAGCTTCATTCACTGCAATATTAAGCCTCAGAACATCCTCATGGGTCTCATGCAATAACAGGACATAGCATTTCTTGTAGATTTTGGAATTGCGAAGCAATTCTGTGATCCCTCATCACATATTCACATCCCTTTACAAGAATGCAATTAACTTGTTGGTATGCCAGAATTTACATCTGTGAATAGTCATCATGGGTGGGAACTAAGCTGGAGGGATGATCTCAAGGCTCTTGTTAAGAACGGAACTCCGAGGGTAACTCCGGAACTCCGGAGTTCGGACAGGGCTTCAGCTTCACCGTATGTGGTGCGCCTCTGTCACAAGTCCGGTTGCCCTGAATTTACGGGGGGGTCAGGTGAAGGGTCAAAGGGGACCTTGTTGCAAGCAACAGAGGTCAGCGGAGGGATCAGAGGAGAGCCATCAAGGCTCAAGCAGAGGGTCAGAGGAGACTGGGGGTGTCTTAGTCGATATTCGAACTGAGGTATCTACAACAGAGTATGGAGTCTTATATATGGAGGGGGAGCACCGGTATGGGAACCGAGAGCTTGGAGCTGGAGGTGGAGTAGTACAACGACAGGGTCAGAGGGGGCTATGGAGGAAACGGGCGGTGTACAAGGCAAGCGAAGAATGGAACATAAGTACAGTAAGGCGGGATTAATAGCTACTGGGTCCAGAGGGTCTAGGGTGCGCGCTCATCAGGAACACACTGGAGTTCGAGGAGACGGGGCCGGAGTTGCATGGGATATGACAGCTCTGGCCTATACTATGATATTCCTCTGTAGTGGGTCACTGCCATGGTTACATCACACCGGCCATCTGCGCCATTTGTTGCCTTCAAGTATTCTGAAAGGCAAGGAGTCAATACAGCCGGATGTCTTCCTAGGGTGCCACCGGAACTTTTCACATTCTTATCATACTAGTACTGCCGTGACTTGGCTAAACTCAGCTCGGTCCGGTTATTGCCAATTTAGTAAGTGGCTCAGTTTCAGAGCCACTCAACTCCACCATAATTTGACTCAGTCCGATCTGGCTAGTCAATCTGTTCAGCAGCAAGTCGAGGGTTAGTGATCACACACGAAGTAATAACCCACATGCTAAACAGCGACCGAAACAAGTCATTAGCAACCCAAACAAATCACCCATGCCTCCAACAACACACCAACAGTTCAAACAAGCTACTGTCACCCCAATCAACACTCTGCATGCACCGCCACACCCACGCACACATGGTCACCCATACCCCTCATCCCTTACATGAAACCATTGGAAAACAGCGCTGAGTGATCATGGCTCACATGACTATGATGGACGCTCAGCATCACACATTTTTATTTCACATTGTCGGGCACCCATATGGTCTCTTGGCCCAGTATGTTAACTCAGTGTGATCGTCTCAGTGATGCGCTCGTTCTTTTTTTTCTCAGAATGTCCTGGCCCCCAGCTTGCTCTCCCAGCCACCCGGATCGTCTACATTGACAGTCAGGTCACTTTTTGTGCCTGTAACTACATGCTGCCTGGGTGAGTTTTTCTTATTCCTCTGGTCCAAGTGTTCGCTGTTGTGTTCTGATACATTATGCAGCTTCCTTTCCCAGCTTCCAGCTCCCCCATTGTCCATGCCATATGCTTGCAATATATCCGTCTCACTACCAGTAAATTCGATGTTCTGGCTCTTTCCACACTCCCTCTGAGAGTATGATACACGAGGACTCATACTATTGTTGCGCACGCTTATCAATATGGGTGGTTACGGGTGGTTCAGATGGCTCAGGTAAGTGCTTTGGATGTCATTGACTTAGTCTGGATACTAATGTGCCTCATCTTTAACCAACACCTCCAGCACAAGTTGTTGCAACTTGCCGCTGGTGTCATTTTTGCACCATCTCTTCCCCAAGTGCCGGGCACCCTCTGCAGCCATAGGCCCATCTCCCATTTTTACCATCTGAAATTTTCATTGTGTTAGGTCAGTTATGCATCACAGTTCATCAACTGGCTCCCTGCCTTTTCTGTGTCATTGCAGATATCAGAATTCTGAATTCATACGTAATGCTACACCTTTTGTGGTGCCAATGGCACATAAATTACCAGGTGAAAGAGTACATAGGTACTTCTACAATGTACAGCCCTTTCCCCACCCAGAGAGAATATTTGCATGTCAACAGTGAGCACTGGTACATCCATGATGCCCTGCAGCTAATGTACACGTCTGCGTCCTTCGCAGGGTGTTTGCGACAGTGTGAATTTGTTCGAACGAAGACTATAGTTCCTCAGTTGATTAGTGAATTAGAGAATGGCGAGATTCATGTGAGCAACTTACACTCGACATGAGGTCACTATGGTGCACTCTCTGTCATTGTCACCATGGCTATCAACAAGCGGTGCATGTGCAACTGAGACGCTCTTCGTTTCTTCCTTTGCTAAGGTGAGTGACAATGTTGCAGGAAGGAGGATACCCTGAAAGTAGTCATAGTTTGGTTTCTGCATGAATGAAAGACTGCGAGCATATGATAGGAATGCAAAAATTTCTGTCGGCACCTCAGGGGGACATCCAGCTACTACCAACTCCTTGCATTTCTGTATAGTCAAAGGCGACAAATGGCATGGACGGTTGGCAGTGGGTTGCAACCATGGCAGTGATCCACCACAGAGGTACATCATAGTGTATGCCAGAGCCTCAAGATCATCCCTCCGGCTTAGTTCCTGCCCATGGTGACTATTTACAGATGTAAAAGCCAGCATACCAGTAAGTTGATTGCATTCTTGTGAGGGGATGTGGATATGTGATGATAGATGACAGAATTGCTTCACGATGCTGAAGTCTATGAGAAAAACCACATTCTTTTGTTCCACAAGGCCCATGAGGATGTTCTGAGGTTTGATATCGTGGTGAACATAGTGGTGAGTGTGTATATATTTGAGACGAGATATCTGTAACATGTATTATTTATACAGATGAGACAGATAAAGGGAAATGAACACATGAAACATACCATTTGGAGTCCCAGCTCAGCGACATGGTGAAGTGGAAATGTACCGTCAGTGGATGCTCAGAGCAACTCATCCAAGGAGGGACCAAGACAATCAATGACCATGACCTCATAGCATCCTTCTCAGCCAAACTAGAGAGGCCGAGGCAGCCCAATGCCACCTCGGAGTTCAGTAAGAACTTGATGCTCATGCTCCAAGTGAGATGTTGGCTTGTCAATAGTAGATTCTAACTTGATGGCAATGACCTGCTTTATAATAATGTCCTGAGCACAATGTACTGTGGCTGACACAATCATACAGTCACATCAATCCTGCTGACATTACATGTTGAATTGTTCACTCACCATGCGAGCCTGTCCCCAACTCCTCCCTTAGTGCATATCTACTATCAACATGAACTATTCCCACCATGGATCCGTCGATAGTACTAGAAAAAATCCTGAAGTGGCTGTAGCTGTTTTCTCTGAGACTTGGGTCCGGTGAGCAGGCTGAGCCATATTAGTGCTCACAGTGGTGAGTCTGATTATCAAATAAATCAGTAGCAGGACGGGAATCAATCCTTCAGCCCTAAGATCACATACCAGAGGTCGGTGTACTCACCAACTTGAAAGTTGTGGTAGAACAACGGAGTTCCAAACTTACAACTTCGACACCAAAAGGGAACCTGAATAGTCACACCATTCTAATGACATGATGGAGCTTCTGACAGAACTGGGGTTCAGTAAGCAACAACTTCCATTCTGGGTTTATCCTCTCCCACACTAGAGTACAGGAACTGCATGGCCAAGTCAAGGGGCTGTGCGGGAAATTGCAACATGAAGGCACAATAGTGATGGTCAACACTTCGCTCACACATGTTACTGTGCTTCTACTACTAGATATGACCCCTGCATGGGACTGCTCCATCCTTTGGAAGCCACAATTCTGTTGTACTCTAAATTCCTTTTAGATGATGACTCAAATACCACATGCCCAGCATGCAAGAGCATGTCAGGGCAGATGCATGAGTGGTATGCAAGACAAAGGAGATCAAGGAGTTGTGCGAGGTGGTGATGAATAAAGTCAGGAGCTTAAATGCAAGGTCTGGACTCTGGAGATAGGAAGGGTGCAGACATTACCAGTGTGTCCAAATGGAACACTCATATCTGGATTGTTCTTTTCTCAACTGGGGCAATGTGTCTCGTTTTTATTTTGGGTTGACATGATGGGCACACAACTGTACAAGGCATACATCAGCCTCTTGAACATCGTCATCCGTAACCCAGACTATATTGAATGCTGGAAGACGTCTGCTGTGCTCTTCAATTACCATCTTGACAGTATGCTTCAGAGTTCAGGTGCGTGTCACTGATAACATGCTTTCTGTTGGTCTGATAATCAAGTGTGCGGGCCTACAGCGCCGAATCATCATGGCAACATTGACCAACCTCTGCTACATCGGCCCTTTCAACCTTGCTGTGTCGCTCCACCTGCACCATTGTCGGCTCACTCTCCGCCACATCCTCCTCACCCTTGCCTTCTCCACTGTTCTCTCCATGCTCTACTATGGCTTCAACTGACCGTGAGTGTGCTCCTGACCCATATGAAGGAATGACATTGATACACAACCACCTTGGTTATAGACTGAGTCACTGTTGGTGCCGCTGCAGACAGTGGGCATGAATATATTCTCAAACAATTCTTCATGACTGCATGTAGACAAGTGCAATCTTGAAATGTGTTTGCATTTTCGTTCATATTCATACATATAACCACCTGATACTGATATCAGGACCCTCCCGAACATGGGACATGTACACCCACAGATATCCGACTCACCTCACACGTTATCACAACCTCCTCTTCCTCTCTCCTAACCGCCATCTCCTCTATATGACCGACGGTACCAAGTGCAAGCACTTCTTCAGGCCCATGCACACATTTGAGCAGCTTTCATGCTTCTTTCCAGGCCTGCTCACTCTTAGTGCACACCTCAGACTCCCACTCGACAATCTCACTTGCCTGAACAATATCTTGTATGGTCCTGTGGTGATAGTTGGTATGTTGGTTCTAAATGACAGTCTCCATGTTAAATGTTCCATAGGACAACCAGCTGCCAAACCTACTATGATGTTGAGGCAGGCTCAAGACGACCTAGAGCATCAGTAACAAGAGATTGAATTACCACGTCACAGTCACATCGGGACCATATCAGGTGAGTCGTTCAATAGCTCTGGACCCTGGTAGCCGCATTGCAAACTAATATCAATATGACATTACTGGCCCCTCCATGCTACCCTCTTTATTTGATTTCAAACTTGGTATGTATTTTATCATCCTGTATCTGGTATTCGATCGAGCTTTGATAATAAAATTTCCCTGATTGCATGATAGTGGCCATCTATTAAAGATGTGGGACGTGTTAGCCTGTTGAGTAGAAAACCTCCACTCTGTCCATGACCAAAGGTGATCATCGGCAACAGCAGACCACTCCAATGGCTCAAGTTCGTCCCTCTCATGCACACCGTCTACCCCACTGTTTTTGTGCAGCCAATTCAGAAGAGCACATTGATATCCACCAAGATAGCTCTGAGTCTTCAGATTCGAGTGAATCTCAAGACGGACATGCAAATGAGGCCAATCCAGTTCAGCCTGCTATGAACACCATGGATCCATTGGCCACCAGACTGTCTAAGTCAGGTCAGCCAGGGCCCCAGAAAGCTGCACACAATGTCCATCATTTTTTTTCAAAGAACGAAGGCAAATACATATGTAATATATGCTTGTAAGTCTTTTTTTGGATTTGAGTTTGTGTTGCTAATGCAGGAGCAACCTCTTAGCATGGCCTACTCGCATGGAAACTTAACCACAACACTCCAGGGTCACCTGGACTCGAAGCACCCACTTGCATATCTCATCAAAATCTAAGAAGAAGGTTGGCACGTGCAGTCACCCTTACTCAAGGCTGCGTTCAGCAAAGGCTATACCTTCAATACACTCTGGGAGACACTTCAGAACCCAAATATCACGATTGACAAGTTACTGATCGCTCCTTCTCCTCAGCCAGGTGACAGCATTCCGTCGGACCTTGGGCCACAACCTAAGGTAGACTTAACCACCAGGATCCCCAAGTACTCTAGGGAGATATTCTATGAGTTTTTGGTCAAATTTATCGTCGCCGATAACCAGGTAACATTCCTTATTTGGTTTCACACTTTGCTAATGGTGCCAGTCAGGCAATTCATGTCATTGAAAATCCAGAATTTCGAAAACTTCTCCTCCTTCTTCGTCCCACTCTGAGAGAATGTGATATTCCCCATCATACAAAGACACGAGAGCTGATTCTTCAAACTTGGACAAAAAAAATTATACAGCTTCGAGCCAAGCTTCAGGTATGTCGCCCAACACACACCATCAGTGCAATGAGCTGCTAACACATGCCATACAGAAATCGGCAGGACAGATTTCTTTTACAGCTGATATATGGTCTGCAAACAATCTCGATTCTTATTTGGCAATCACGGCACATTGGATTGGGCACAATGGATGATCTGGGCTTGTCATGAAAGCTGCGCTAATTGCATTCCACCACCTCTCGTCCTCGCATACAGGCAAAGAACTCACGAAAACAATACTCCATCTAATCGATCATGTGGAGATCCCCATGGAGAAGGTATGTGTTCAATTCATTTCATATACTGTTAATTATATGATAGTAGATAGGATACTTTATGCTCGACAATGCTTCCAACAATGACACAGCCATGGCGGAATTAGCTCGTGTTTTACAAGAATAATGGGAACTTGATTTTGATCCCACAGAATGCTATATCCATTGTTTTCCGTATATAATTAACATCTGTGTGCAGCATGTAATTTCCAACTACACACATGCAGACTTTACCAATGTGCCAAGGAGTGGGGGTGTCACACCAAGAGTCTTTAACAAAACGCAATATACTGAGGCTCTCCAAGAGGACCCCACTGATCGTGCAAGGGAGACCATATGAGCTATCTGCACCTCAGGTCAGTGTCGACAAAATTTCCAGCAAATGATCAAAAACAGGAACAAGGATCAGTCTTTTGCACACAATGGCCTGCCAGTTACTCTCCCCATTGTCCAGCTCCTTTGTGATGTTGTAACTCACTGGGACTCAACTTACTATATGATCAATCGCCTTTGTACGTTATGCCAGATATGTCAATAACATATGTGACGATTATTACTTAACAATCCTGACCTGTTACCCAAAGGCCATTGAGCTTTGGTCAGCTATACCACAAAACACAAATGTAGTTGCCCAGCCACTGACAAGGTACCACTGGGACGTTCTGCAAGATCTATAATTTATTTTACAGGTAAGCATAATATTAAGTATGTATATTAACACTTTATGATGCTAATAATATGAGCTTCGAAGGCGCCCACTTTAGCCCATCATACAATGACCGCAGAACGAACTCCCTTGCTCAGTGGTGCGATGCCCACATTCAAAACATTTGTGACACAGTGGCAGCGAATGGCATCATCACCCATGAACCCACAACTAGGGCCCCTGCTATGTGAAGGACTCTCCTATGCAAAAAAATACCATGGACTCATGTGTGCAAACAATGTATACTTATTTGCAATGTGTAAGTCTGCTGTCTTTGGGTTGCCGTTGTTTGAAGGCTAACATTTCCCTCTGTGAAGTCGTAAACCCATCTATCCGTTTCTCATGGGTGCAACAGCACTGGGAGAACAGATTCATGGAGGCAAAGGAAAGCATACTAGAATTGGTGTGTCATCTTTCTCAACAGTTGTTCTAATTATTGACTATTTCCTAGATGTGACATTATCATGCTGAGTATTGCAGTTCTGACCCCACTGCCCTGTCCAAACCCAATACCATGCAGCCATTGGCATTCATGGGCCTCGCTTCACTATATGGCATCGAAGGTATGCAAGTTGCACTGAGTGCTAAGGCACAGGGACTAGCGTCAGTCGAGGAAGAATTTGAGCTGTACATCTCATCGCAATCCAACTCAAGTGCCGATGCTCTTGCATTCTGGGAGGTGAAAAAAATTCAGTGAGACCATGTAGTAAACCATCTAACAATCTACACAGCTAGAGTGAATGACGTTCCCTATGATCTATAGGATTGCCATGGACTATTTACTGATCCAATCATCTGCAGTCCCATGTGAACATGTCTTCTCATCAAGTGCCGAAACCAACACCAGGAAACAGAATTGCATTAGTCCACCCCTGATGGAAGCCCTGCAAATACTCAAATTCTTGCTCAAGCAAGACCGTTTCCATTTCGCTTGACAATGGAGCACACCCAAGAAGGACATGGTCTACGACCAGGACGATGGTGACACACTTGGTACACTCATGGCATGTGAGGGGAATGTTGATAAGGTGATGGCCTGGATAATCAATACAATGGCTTTGGCAGAGGATTCAGACAATACTGGAGTAAAGATATTCTGAGACACTCGTTGCTTGAGGTCGGAAAGCTCTGCAGATTTACAGTCTTGTACAGTATTGTCTAGTACATACATCCCCTGTCCAATAGTATCATGAATGTTGCATGTTCGTCGTTTCACTTGCTCAAGTCCTGCAATGTCCGATGGGCTGGGGCTGCACAGCCCTGACTTTGAAAATTTGAACTTTGAACTTTCCCACCTCAAACTGTGGAACCTGTGCTATATGCTCTCTGTCTGTGCATGAGCCCTCGAATTCATCAGTATATCTTTTACCAGCCACCTTGTCAACCGAGGCTCGAGCACCCCTGTGGCTCTACCTTTGTGGATAATGTCCCCTTCACTTATGAGTTACGAGTCCCAACTTCGAGACTCAAGCAGCGAACCCTATCTCAGTACCCTTGGTCCCTCTATGGTGTATCTACCATGGCTCACATATGATGGTATGTCTTGTCTTGTCTTGTCTGTTTTATTGTTACTCACTCTCTGGGCTTTCCTCTTACTCTAGCTCTTTTTATTCCAGCTTTTCGCCTGCATTTCTACGATGCCATGGAATCCACCCTCCTCGAGCACCCTCATAGCTCCTTCATGGATGCCTCCTTCACTTATGACTCTCTTCAACCTTGAGCCATACCTGCAGTACCCCCAGTTCCCCTATGGGTGTCTACCATGGCTCGTATTCCTCTCTCCCTTTTACTGCCCCATATCTCGCTCATCTCTTCCCTAAGTACCAGGTCCCTCGTCATCATCTCCCCATCTTGACTTCAACTCCCTCAGCTTGGCCAGCACGATCGGCAGGTACTCATACACCCCTTCCGCCAACTACACCACCGCTTCTCTGGTCGTCCCTACACCCCACTCGACAATGGCATTTCCTCTTCTGCCATTCACCATCTCAGTGGCAGTGAGCACTTCTCCAATGGCCTCACTTCTGGCAGGTGCAATCACGGCAGCGGCACTCACTCCCCTTCCTTGGTCCACAGTGTCCCTTACGCCTCTGTTCCCTATTCTCATCGCTTCAACTCTATCGCTGCACCAGCTACCCATTCGGCAGCCAAGGCACCACAATGAAAGCACAACAAGGAGTTGGATGATAACGATGACAACTTCCAGCCCACCATCACCACAGGAAACACCAGCGATGTTTGCCATGAGACAATCTGTCATCAGTGCATCAAGTCTGAGCAGAGATGTTGTGATGGACTTTGCAGTGGCTACCACAGACTCAAGGATGCCTCCCATCTCAAGCAAGGTTTCCCTCCTTGATCGCACCACCACCCATGTCAAGTACCTCAAGATGACTGCACAACAACTCTAGACGAGGTTCAATGACTCCGCACGTTCATATCACCCACTTCATATCTCAGACCTTTACTGATGCTTGGTTAGCATCAATGAGATGTTAATGCTTGGCACCACCAAGCAGAGACCCGATCACTGCTTGCTTTCGACTTTTTCTCCTCTCTTCTGTCCAGATTCCAGACCTGTCAGTGAGTAATGCCCATTTACAGCACCACCCTACCTGTTTTCATCCCAAATGACCCATTCACAGCTCAAGCGACCCGTTTACAGTGCAACAGCTCCATCTATGAAGCAACAGCCATGTCTACGATCCCAACGACCCATTTACAGCACCATCAGCCTGTTTTCACCCCGACCATTGTGTGTACACCCCCATCAACCCATTTACAGTGCAACTCACTTGTTTATAACAACACCCCTGTCACCCAGACCACTTCGATGTGGTAATGACATGATGACAACAATGTCAGATGAGTGACGTGTTGACTACAAACACTGTACTATGTACTAACTTATATAGTAAAATTGATTTTTTAAACAACATCTTGAGTGGACTGCCGGCTAGTCGACTTGAAGTCAGAAGTGGCAGCTAACTGAGCTGATTGAGCCGACTAAATATAATACAGCTTGACTTGCTGTGGCTCAGCTAAACTGGGTGCCCAGCTCTGACTCAAGTTGGCTAAAAGTTGAAACTGTGGCAACACTATATCATACGCTCAGAATCTTTCATTCACACAGAAACCAAATTATGATTATCTTTGAGGTATTCTTCTCCCTGCAATGTCATCGCTCACCCTAATAAAGGAGGAAACGAAGAGCATCTCAGTTGCTCATGTGTCATTTGCTGATGGCCAGAATGGCAATGATGGAGAGCATATTACAGTGACCTCGCAGCAAGTGTAAGTCATCTATATGAATCTTGCCATTCTATATTTGACTGAGCAACTGAGCAACTAGTCTCTGTTCACACAAATCCACACCATCACAAACACTCCATGCAGGATGCAGACAAAGACCTTAGCTGTGATACTTGTTGTTGATATGTGAATATTGGACTATTCTATTTTCAATCTCTCCAGGTGGTGAAAGTAGCTGTACATTCGAGTATCTATGTAGTATTACCTGGAAATGCATAAGTCATATAGTTGTTATCCTTATATTACATTAACCTAACCACTTCATCAAGAGGCAAAGCATTTAAAGGAACTCAACAGATTTCTGGATGACAAGCCTGATATTGGTGATGTTGACGATGAGATCAATGCAGGTCCATCTGTTTGGGTTGATGCCTTTATCTCAGATGAGGACAACTCAGAGGAGAAGGAAATCAATGAACTCCTATGATAGGTATAGGTATTTTTTCTTGGTGAACGTTGTATTACGAACATCTTGTATTGCACCAGTGTGAAGATAATCCCAAATATGGACAAGCCATGCTCTGCCTGAATAACATACAATACCAGTGTGCAGTGCCAGCAAGTGCCAGTAACATACAACCAATGTGTAGGCACAATGCCTTGGAAATAGTTGTCACCCAGTGGATATAAAACCTAGCCTACAATACATGAATAAGAATGAGAGAGATTATCTTCCCTCTCGCCACTTTCATGTGACCTCCTCCAAATTTCCATTGTCGATAACATACTGAATACATATCCAACATCACTAAGCACATATTTGAAGTGTTGAAGTTAATATCCTTGAATACATTTTTAATTTTATTAACACACTTCTAAAAATATTGAGCACGTTGTCCTAACTTCAAAGTAAATTTTTTCAAGGGTGATTGGAGTCCTACAGAAGCCAACTACCTAAAGTAGTAAGATCATCTCACATGGGTAACATTCCGAAGGAGTGCGGTTGTCTGGCTTTCCATAAGATTGATACTCAACTGAGTCTCTCTGGCCATAAAGGGTTGCAAGTTCCTTGGTCTAGTCATCATGCATTCAGGCTAATCCAAAGGGAAGACAAGCAGAGCCCATTCCAGAGGCATTTCAAAATTGTAGATTGCACAATCCAAGCTCATTTCTTCACTGCTCAGTTTCCATTGTCTCCTCGCCCAACTCCTCTGATGCCAATGCAACTTTATCATCATATATGTTGTTGGGGGCACCTTCCATTCCATCTAACGCAAACCATCCAATGTGTATGGCCTCTTTTCCTAAGGAGCATAATGTGCTAGCCCAATGCTATGCAACCCACACAATGTGTGCATCTTCTGCCCTGACAAACACTACTCTAGTATGGCCGTGACTCGGCTAAACTCGGCTCAGTTTGGCTATTGCCAACTTAGTGAGCAGTCCGGCCTCCGGATGACTAACTTCACATACATTCAACTTGGTCCAGTCCAGCCAGTTGATCTAGTTGGTGGTAAGTTGAGGGTTGGCACATAGCCTAATGATTTGTAATACTTTTCTAATCTCAACAGCTTGGCAAATACAATCACTATTGCTCTAGCACCCCTGCAACTCTCAATGGACCCCATTTCACCAACTAACTTGTTTGCTGTGTCCATTGTATATCACGGCTCATTAACTGGCTGTCAAGTCTGCCTTCTTGTTGTTGTTGTAGATGTTGGAATCTCGAGTTCACCCAAATAGCCTGTTTTCTCATGCAGATCTTATAGACCTTGTAGTAAAGGTAGCTTGTCATCAACACCAACAAAATTACCATCCTCAAGTTCACTGAGAACATCAGCCATGTCTTGATGATAGTGTATTAGACCCAGGAGTTCAAGGTAAATCCCCCAAATGGATGTTCGCTCAATAGGAGGATGGCCCAGTTGATTGTAGCACACCTCTATGGCCTCACTGAGAGATGCAGGGACCAAGTTGAGAACTTGATGGTTTGGGTTGATGTAGAGGTTGTGGACATGATTGATCACATCTTGAGAAATGGTTACCTTGAAATCAAGGGCACTATAGTCAGCTGTGCATCAGTAGATGAGTTCAGGGATGCTATGTGGAAGAATCTTCCAATTGTATTCAAAGAATGTCAGCATTCAGGGAAACCAAGCTGTGCTTACTTACTTTTTTTTTATCCTGACATTTCCAAGTATTATTGACACAAAAACAATAGTTGTCAAGCTTGCATTGGAGCCAGGGGATAAATAACCAGTGGAAAGTCATCCTGTTGCAGCAAGGAGTTAGTGACCTTGTATATCGTGAATGTTGGCATGAATCTTACTGCTGCAAGGTATTGTAAGGGTTGTACCAACCCTCAGTGACCCCCTCATCAAGGAGGGCTTCAAAACCCAGAGCAAAGCATTGCCAAAGCTGAGACCAAGTGATCTCCAGCATGATGTTCTTTTTGCTGTGCATCCATCAGTGTTGAACAAAACTGCTAAGTGATGGGTCATTCATCTGACAGAGTATCATCTGCACATTCACGACTCTGAAGTTCTCTGTGTGACCATGGGAACGACTAAAGAGCTGCAGTAGTATATCAGATGTCAGAGGTAATGCATAATAAACATACATCTGAGTGTCTTGACAGTTTCAAGATAATAAGACAAAATTAGCTGTGGGTTTCGGTCCAAACCTTCATCCAAAGAATGCGACCAGAAAATGGCTTGATGGCAGTGTGCAGTGCTAGACTGAAACGGAGCCACTTATCATGCTGGTCAGGGCCCAGATATTGTTGACCCCTGCAGCCCAAAAGCAGCAGCACTGGAGTCGGTTGACCTTGTGCAGCCTCACTAAGTGAGGCTCATGCATTGTGAAATATTCTCGCATGATGCATCTAGTGTCAAGCGATGTCTGTCAGCGTGACAACACCAGTATTGTAATATGTACCTTGAAACTGACATATGGTGTTCATGGAACAGCAAGCTGATCATTTCACATACCCCTGCATCAGGATACATGGAATGGAGCTTGATCATTGCTGGACAAATGCTTTCAGAGGTGTGTCCTTGCTGGCAAGTGTGCTGCAGTCCAAGTCCGTTCCAGATTGCAACAAACTTTGTCAACCTATTATCAAGGTCACATTGGACATGAATAGAGATCAACTGAATACAGTTACCCAATTCCATACTTGTTGGTGTCAATGACCTTCTGAAGTTTGGCAACAATCTGTCTGTCAGTGAGACATGCTGCCCACATTCGCTGAATGTGTGGTTCAATCAGTTTAAGTGGTGCTGCTGGCCACATGGGAGTAACTTATCAGCACTAGATGCATGTACAGTGACTTCCAAAATTGAGTCAATGTTTTGAGAATTTGGAGTATTTGCTATATAGCTCAGGAACAAGAACAAATAGAGCCAAAGTGTAAGTAAGTGGAAGATAGTATGCACTCTTAGCTATGTGTCAAAAGTAACATTATGTGAGTTGAATAAGTATCCATGGAGATATGTTCAATTCAATTTAGTGTGTCATTGACTCAATTGTGTAACCATCTATCAGATTTGTCAAAGTTTGATAGCAATCATATGTAACCCTTGATGGAAGTATGACAGATGGTTACCATAGTTACATTATCTTAGTAACCACTTCAGCTGACACTATTTAAGCACTGGTTTCATCTCTTATGCCTTTCAAATTCACAATGCACCCCATTCTCTCTTCTCAAAAAGAAAACATCCTTTCTCTGGCCTCTAATGGTCATTCTACTCAGAATATTGCTTCCAGACTAGGTGTCAGCCAGTCCACTGTCTCTAGGGTACTAGGGATCTTCTTCCCAGCAGACCTACACCTCTCTCTGACTGTCCCTCTAAGCTTTCAGCTACTTCACAACATGCTATCATTACTCAAATCACTACAGGCAGAGCTGCCAATGCTGTCCAGGTTACCCACCATATCAATTCCATCATCCCTAATCCAGTATCCTCACAAACAGTGAGAAGGGTTCTCAAAATTCATTTATTCAAGGCTGTAACAAAGAAGAAAAAACCACTTTTTGCTATAAGAAATAGAAAGAAGCACTTAGCCTTTGCCCTAAAGTACCAGAAATGGACTGTTGAGGACTGGAAAAGGGTTATTTGGTCAGATGAGACCAAAATAAACAGGATAGGATCAGATGGAAGGGAATGAATATGGAAACAGGCAGGTGAGGGCCTTATTAGCAGAAAGGTTCAGGGAACAGTGAAATTTGGAGGAGGAAATATCATGGTATGGGGGTGTATGGGTTGGAAAGGTGTTGGGCACCTTGCAGAGGTTGAGGGGAGGATGGATGCCAACCACTATGTGGACATTTTGAAGGACAGATTGCTTTCCAGCTTGAAGGAATCTGAAATTTCTCTGGAGGATATTATCTTTCAACAGAACAATGACCCTAAACATACCTCCAAAAAGGCTAAAAAGTGGATGGAAGATAATGATATCAATGTCCTAGATTGGCCTCCACAATCTCCAGATCTTAACCCCTTTGAACACCGCTGGCATTATATTAAAAAGGAACTTGCCAAGTATCCAAGACAGGTTAAGGAAGTATGGGAGATTTGGGAGAGTGTGGAAAAGGTGTGAAAAAATATAGATCCAGAGGTGTGTCAGAACTTGATTGAAAGCATGCCTAGGAGGATCCAAGCAGTAATCAAGGCAAAAGGAGGTCATACAAAGTACCAGAATTAGCTGATTCTATAGATTTGATACATAGTTACAAAATTGAGTCAATGACTTGTAAATCTGGATTGACTATATCTCCATGGATACTTATTCAAATTACATAATTTTACTTTTGACACATGGCTAAGAGTGCATACTACCTTTCACTCACTTACACTTTGGTTCTATTTGTTCTTGTTCCTGAGCTATATAACAAATACTCCAAATTCTTAAAATATTGACTCAATTTTGGAAGTCACTGTATGCAGAGATACATATATGGGTGGGTTTGTTCTGATTGCATCACTTTCATTGCATGGTTGAGAATGGTTGCTCCAGTTATCACGAGAAGTGCTGCTCTGTAGCTCAAGCTATGCTTGTGCCTTGCAGCAAGGCTTTCTGCCCAGATTTAGACTTGGAACATGCCTTGGCCACATTGAATGCATGTCAGACAGGCCACCTCATTACTTACCTCATTTCGCTGTGACTTCCAAGTCCAGACTCATTGGCAGCATGTGTTATGTATGGATGCTTTCAAGGATCACCTCAGCCCACTCCTTAGAAACCCTGGCAACTCGACAACTGCAACTCAAGCTTGCCAGACTCCTTGGTTCTCTCTGTGCCATGTATACCATGAGTTCACGAGAAGAGATACCTAATAGGTGAGCATGCCATTATCTTTACTTCACTTAGATCCTTTAACAATGTGTTGCACACATAAGAACATACCAAAGCAATGCATAGAATCAACTGTAATGCTTACAGGATGTAGAATGGCACTGACAACTCTACCTATAGAATCAACCAGTATGAAAATGGGGAAGCAGTATCATAGGGGAAACAGTCTATATAGTGAGCAAACCGTATAGATGACAGGCGGAAGCAATATTGTAGAAGATGGAATAAACAATATCATAGAAGAGATGACATCAGAGTCTCATTGTGGATCTGGTGAGCCTTATTGCCCTGGTGTCATGTTTGTCAATTGATCTATAACTGTAGCACACACATTCCTATCCTACCTTCAACATGGATCTCAGCCACCGGGTGCCTATTTAATCTTTTGCCTCTACCCAAAAAAATCTGTGCATATCCCATTTGAACTGGGGTATTCTTGTCATTGCACTGACACTCTCTCTTTGATGCCTTCAACCTCTCTTTCTCCGGCACCTTTACCATGAGCGGCCCTGAACTCATTGCTGAGTTTACTGAGGATGTACAAGAAGGGCATATTTGCAAAAAAGCTGGATGCCGTACCATCATCAAACCCGGAGATGGACACCTTATCTGAAGTTTCAAACCAGGCCAGCCAGATGTCATGACCATGATAACTCTGCTCTGTCCTGCACATACTCCGCTTACTCTGCTTCATACTTAGACTCTTTTCCTCTTCATCCTGACATTCTGTACCAATAGCTCCGACTGCAGTACTGGTTGTTCCTAGACCAGTACCTGGTTCCATTCTTCATCTCTCCATTCTCTGTGTATGTCACATGCTCGCTTAGCTCTTCATATCTCACTTAGATACTCCTCCACATGGTTCCACCTCTGTACCATGTGCTCATACATACTGTATCATCTCTGCCCTCCTGTATATAAGTCCGATCCACTGAGGACTTATTCCTCAGTTCAAATATTAAAGTCTTTTAGTCCTTTCTTCTTCTCTGCTATCTCCTCTTCTCTGTCCTCCCTCCCGTCTGATGGATTCCATCTCTATCCCTTTGACCCCCTTCTGCCCAATCTCTGAAATATGAGGACCTGGGATCGCCAGGGCACAGTGCTCCACCCCGAGTCACTGAAGCCGAAGTCCTCAACCCTCCAACCTCCACCCAGTACCCCCTTCATGTGCTCTCCTGTCAGAGTTAGCAGCGGAGTGGAGCAGACCTTGACACTGGACAAGTTTGTGTGTACTGACCACTGCGACTATTACAACAACAAGCCCCCACTACCATTCAAGTGGGAGAACAAGCAGCTCATGGCAATGGTATGTACTTATTACTATTGTTCAGAATGAAGCTATCCTAATGTGTCTCTTAAGTCTTACCAGATCCACAGGTCATTCATGCAACTGTGAGTGCAGCACAGTCCTGAAGGTATGCCATATCAGAATGGCTATCGAACTACATACTTACTGACAATTTAGCCTCAATCAACCCTCCTCCTGTGGTCATGATGACCAACTATGCCTCGGGAGCACTCATGCCCCCTCCAGCTCCACAACATATTGTATCTGCCCACCACCGATCACACATGGGGCCAGACATCCATGTCCCATCCATTTGGAACAGGTCGTCGTCCACTTATACCCTGAAGGCACTTTAGCACCTCTTCTCTCATTCTTCAGCTTGGCCCGTGGCTACCCCACCAATGAATCTACCCTCAGACTCCATTGGGTATGGAAATCAGCACTTGCAGTATGCAGTCCAACATGCTCACTGGGCGAGTGCAGCCTAGTACCACCCAATAGCAGAGACAATTTCATTAGAAATAACAGCAATCTACGAAAGCAGTGGTAAAAGGAGGAAGCCGCACAATAATATCATTGGGGTGTGTCACAGATTCATCTGTGAACTTGGCACGATAATAACCTAATATTCAGAGCATCTGTAAAGGATTAAAAGACATTGACACTCAATGTACTGCTCAGGAGCTTGTCACTATCACTCTCAACATGGTTGCTCCATGAATCAAAGCCTATGACTTGCAATTTCCTTGGTAGGACAACAAGTTCATTGTCCATGACAAAAAATGGGTTGATCTTAGAAAATATACCGACACACAACCATATTTCTATGATGAATGCCTCCATCCAAGCAAGCAAGAACTTGAGAGCGATGGTCTTCAAATCAGAGCAATTTGACCTCTTCATAATCATGCCAGAGAAGCAGTGGGAGGAGTTTGAGGATTTCAAAGAGAAATGGTTGGAATGCAAGAGGAAGGTGCCCAAAACCATCATACCAGTTCCTCCGGCTTGAGCACATCAGGTCCATGCCAATGCTATTGCATCAACACCTCTGGCCACTGTATGCTCAACCCCAAGTGATCCCATTGACACATCATCTGATTTACCAGCATTACCTTATCCTGTCTCTGATATACCCATTATCTTCCCATATCCGACTATCCGACCATCTGAACTCACATTCAGGTTATTATCCATATCAGACCCAAACTTACCCTGTAGTATGTCTGCCGCTATGAAGTGCCATCATGAGCAAAGCTATAGTATATCAGGTTCATCAACTCAGTCTCCACCACCAAAGAAGTTAACAAAGGCTGTTTTTACCTCACCAGACCAGAATGGATTAAGAGAAGCATTAAAGGCTGGTGGTGCAAAGGATTTTGATGTCAAGCAAGGTAAGTAATATTAACAGATACCTTTATGTGGCGCTACTCATGCAATGTAGCCATGAAACAGAAAGTTGAACCCATAGACTTCTATCCAATTCCAACCTTGAATCTCAATTGGCTCATTGGTGAGAAGGTGGCCTTTGACATTAACAATGTGGAGGTCTTTTCAGGAACTGTCCATCTTAATCTTTGTGCTGACACTGTTCTTGGAGTCAGAGCATTTAAGACAGCACAAGCTGCATATTTGATACTGTCTCCCCTCCGACCATCTGGCCTTGGATCACAATCTAACCACCCCATTGTGGTCAAGCAGTTTTATATTGGTCATGAAGCCATGGGATTGGGCCCACCTTTCATGTGTCCTAGCCTTGGTGAAGAGTCAAAAAGGCTTTACCATGAAGCTAATGTGTTGTACTGGGTGAAAGCCCTGCTCAAGATGACATATGACTATGTGAACTGCTCGGTCCAAGATGCTGATGTCCCTCCTTCTTTTGAAATCCCTCATCTCCACTTTGTCAATGCTGGGTTACTACTTGCATATGCAAAGCACCCAAATGCCCCCTCTGGACCCTTCTCAGGAAAATGGAGAGCTGGCACTCTGAGTTCTGTCTACCTTGCAGAGGAGGTAATTCCCACCACTGATAGCACTAGCGGCTTTGTGAAGTTCATTCACAATGGTGATGCTGCCCCTCACAAGCTCCTTGATCCAGCTGTCAATAAAATAGCTGAATTCTTGTCATTCACACAGCACGTGCAGTATACCAAGACAAGTGGGCAAGTATATATTTCAGACTACCAAGGTGCATGGATTGCAATAATCGAACCTTTATACTTAAAGTCCGAGTCGTCTGACTTAGGCTGCCCACCATTGTTAACAGACCCTCAAATTCTCATGCACCCATAAGTTGTCACATTACCTCCTTGTGACACAATCTAAGACCAGTTTCCTACAGTGACATCAGCAATGGCACGACATTGTTTGGTGATGGTAATTTGGAGATGGGAGTGGAACTCTTTGAGGAACAACATGTTTGTAATGAATTCTGCTTGTGGCCAGCTTTCGGATTACAGGTCTTTGGTGACAGCTCAGAGGTTGCAAGTGAAGATAGTAGTTAGACAATTCATATCTTTCTTGATCACAATGTGTTGGAATACTGTTGCACACACAAGAACACACCAAAGCAATGGTATAGAATCAACTGTAAGGCTTACAGGATGTAGAACGGTGCTGATGACTCTACCTATAGAATCAACCAGCATGAAAGTGAGAAAGTGGTATCGTAAGGGAGACAAACTATATAGTGAGCAAGCCATATGAATGACAGGCGCAAGTGGTATCATAGGGGATGGGACAAGTGGTATCATAGGAAAGACAACATGTAAGCTATGAAGGAAGATAAGGCAAGAAGATAAGAACAAAAATACTAAGCATGCAACAAATATGAATGACCTGACATCCTGTTCCCAAGGTTTCCTTTTCTGCTCTTTCTGCACATTTTCTCCACATACCATAGTTTTCTTCTGCCTATACCAATTCTCTTTGTTGGAATACAGTTCTCATATTTTAACAGTGATGAAAGTACAACCACATCTCACTCCATGTCTTTATGGTGCTGAGGTGGTGAGTACTTTGTTGTCCGCTGACTTACATACCCGCTTACCATACCTAGACTCATCGTGTTCTAGCTATTACACAATGTCGATAAATGCTCAGGTGATCACCCAGGCCCTGATGTAGCAGATGCAGCCAAGTGTCATTTCAGCCAGCCAATAGCATGTGATATAAGGCTCTTGGTTGATGATAATGAATACACATCCGACATCACTAAGCACATATTTGAAGTGTCGAAGTTAATATCCTTGGATACATTTACAACATTTTTAATTTTATCGACACACTTCTAAAAATATTGAGCACGTCGTCCTAACTCCAAAGTAAATTTTTTCGGGGGTGATTGGAGTCCTACAGAAGCCAACTACCTAAAGTAGTAAGATCATCTCACGTGGGTAACGTTCCAAAGGAGCGCGGTTGTCCAGCTTTCCATACAATCTCGCTGGTCTTAGGACATTTTTGAGGACTCCCGTATTAGCGTTCGACTACCCCAGTTGTCACTACACCACATGAGCATGATTTTTCAAGCGTGATGTGCAACCACACTTGGCCCAAGCGCTGAGACAGGTCCTAGACACAAATAAACTAAGAGTCTCACCACATCTTGACAACCAATCGTCCCCTTTACACAGTCCTCTACATACCGACTAAATGTGCTCCCTTCCATCCCCACCACGGCCCATGCCCCGCCCATCACCAACACATCCACGATCGGGGCCAGGTGCTCCCCTAAACCCACCCCATCATACCCGTTCCGAAGCCAATCGAGATGGACCGTCTGCGCCAAACGCATGGAAATGCATGTAGCAGCGGCCCCAGTAGCGGACCATCTAGGCCACCTGATGCATCTGTCGCGATGAGCAGGGGCACGTTGAGGTGGCGGAGGCTCGGCGCCGTGTGCATTTGGTTGCGGCAGAGCGGCTTCGGGGAAGGAGTGGCAGGAGGAGTGGGGAATAAGGCACTTGTAGACTAGGTATGTCTGGCGATATCTCGAATGGTTCTAGCATGTCACTCACGTCTACCCTGTCGTCCTTGCCGTCGCCATTTGTCGCCATCCCCTCTCCCATCCTCGTCAAAACGTTCCTTTCAAGCTCCAATGTTGCCTCCGTGTCCAGTCCTAGAATATCATGCACCAGCTTCTACCAAACGAGCCTCATGTTCGCACGTGCCCCCTCTTGAAATCGACCGTCTCCTACATGCACATGCGCACCCACATACGTTCCCCCAAGTACCTTTCTGATTCTCTCGGAAGCGAGTGTTAACGTCGCATTTGCGAACACCATGTGGCGTCCCACTTCTTCCCGTATCTGTTGGTTCTCGGTTTTTCAGGGTTGGAGCCATGAAGAATCAAGGAGCATTCCAAGCTGGATGGGCCGCTGGGGCGCGGCAGTGAGCGTGTCGATGGAAATGGTGTGGAGGAACTTGATCCCCTCCCGCGCAGGCACAGGTGTGTATCTATAAACTGATACTCATATAGCTCAGTGTCGGGCAGGAAGAGTTTCGTTGGGTCCAGGGCCCAACCATTCTTCTATCTATGCCGCCGTCCCATTCGAGGCACGAACGAGTCCCTGCCGGGCCCTGATCGATCCCAAATCCACCAGCCACGCCCACAGGACGAGCGTATACGCTATATAATCCCCACACTCATCTGGCCGTGGCACGTCGCCGGGATACGTGCACAATGGATTCTCCCCTACTACTTATCGCTGAGCCAGAGCACCCGGGCAAGTGTGCTCGAACAGGCGTAGCCCAGCGTTTTGGGGTGGAGGCGGGGAGGTGGGCCGAGGGTGCGGTTGAAGAAACAGGCGAGTGTGATGGCGTTTTCGAGCGCGACGTGTTGATTGTGGAAGCCGCTGTAGGGAAAGCAGGCGAGGTACCTGGTGGTGAGGTCGGTGCAAAGGGCCTCGAGGCGTGCCTCGGGCTCGTCGAGGCTGTCTCGGGTGATATCGAGCTGGCGTACCGCATTCAGGTCCTGATATGACACCCGCAGAGCTGTCAAAGGTGGGTGAGGCCCCTCTGATGCGGTACGCTGGAACACTGTTGACTACATAGGTAAGAGTGGATCAGCCAGTGCGAGGAGGAACATGCACAGACGAGTATAGGGGTGACGTCGACGGCAGTACGGGACGTGGCTGCAATGAAGGCACATGTGCGAGTGACAATGGAAGAGGTTGGACCTGGGGCGGGAGTTAGTCATGATACACGACGGGCGTATGTAGCATGCGGTTCGGTCTGCTGGCACGGACTGCGGGGCAGTAAGCACTATCGTGGACATGTGATGTCACAGGCACGCTACTCATCATGTACTCGTATCATTTTGCGGATGCGTGTCCTCTCTAGTGAGCGATTCGTTTCGAGTTTCTGTGTGCGCCGTTTGTTCCACTATCCTTTCTGCCTCGTTCCCCATCACATTCACCTCGGTTCCCACCGCTTTGGTGGTGCTCCGGACACTCCTCGCAGCTTTTGGGCTCTACTCACTTGTCCATATGTCCTCCTTGTCTGCTCCCTCGACTTAGCTGGACCGTCTCCCTGTATTGACGCTAGTCACCTTCTTGGCACTGATGGTCATTTTTGGGTTGTCTGACGCGATGGTGAGTACGATGATCATTTCCCAGAGCCACAGTTCAGCAGCCATGTTCATCAGCCACTGGCAAGGTTGTTACTTCTGTCTCCGAAGCTACAGCCAAGGACGTCGACACCGCCGTCGATGCTGCCCAGAAGGCCTTTGATACCATCTGGGGTTTCAATATGCCGGGCACTCAGCGAAGCATTCTACTTGGAAAACTTTCCGGCTTGTTAGAGGCCCACGCAGACGAACTTGCCGCTCTCGAGGCATTCGATAATGGTGCGATCTTATTACATGTGTATAAATCATTGTTAGTATACTGATTCACATAGGTAAAACATTCTATTGGGCAAGGAATGCCGATGTGGCTTCTGCCATCGACTGTATACGCTACTACGCTGGTTGGGCAGACAAGATCACCGGCCAGGTACAAGGTGTGTCTTTCATCACCAGCTCCATCAAGTGGACGTTCTCATTCAGCATGTGCAGACAACGGAAGCTAAACTCACATACTCTCGCCACGAGCCTATCGGTGTCATTGGTCAAATCATTCCTTGGAACTTCCCTTGTGAGTTGGGTAGACCCCCTGTTCCACGAACCAACACAGATATCTCTCTTAGTGCTCATGTTAGCTTGGAAGATTGGGCCCGCACTGGCAACAGAAAACACAATTGTTCTCAAGCCCTCTGAGTTCACGCCCTTGACTGCAATCCGTGTCGCCCATCTCATCAACGAGGCTGGTTTCCCTCCTGGCATCGTCAACATTCTCACTGGCTATGGTAACACTGTCAGCAATGCCATCTCTCACCACATGAAGATCGAGAAAATCGCCTTCACTGGTTCCACTCTTGTCGGTCGCAAGATCCTAGAAGCATCCTCCAAGAGCAACCTGAAGGATGTGACCCTGGAACTGGGTGGCAAGAGTCCCAACAT
>JBBPMH010000151.1:0-51135 GCA_038090235.1 Pulveroboletus ravenelii | reverse complement strand
CGAGTTTGAAGCAACCGAGCTTGCATAGGTGGTTTGGTAGCGGCGCAACATAGATGTGACACGTCACTGTCACCCCGTCACTAAGGTGACACTTTGTCACACATATCTAGAGGTACATAATTCTAATCACGCATCAGGAAATTAACAGGACCGACATGATGCGTTATTAGAACATCTACTGTACCAGGCAAGACCTGGCGGTTTTCGCCGGGAGTCACAACATATCAGGATATAACGATTGTTTAACAACAGGCCCGCTCCGCCGCATCTAGCTGTGAGTCCCCACATCCATTGCTGCTAAGCATGATGCCCGAGGTAAAGTTCCGGGTGAGTGCGGTGTAAGTCACCGCCTTTTCCCACTTATTGCGATGCTTATGGCCAGACTGTTTGATATGGATGGTACGCTGGTCGATTCGACCACCGGCGTCATTGGCGCCTGGAATACCTTTGCGGAGGCATACCCTGGGCTCGACGTAGAGACAATTCTTCACAGTAACTACCCCACCTCTCGATCTGATCGCGCCGCCAACCAAACCGCCCTTCTGCAGGCTCGCACGGCGTCAGGACCAAAGATAATCTTGCCAAGTGGTGCGGTATCACCGATCCAGAATTACTCAAGGTCTCTTAGCTCTTAACTCGTCTGGGTTCGTGTCTCTCTGACTGTGGCTACTCCATCAGGACGAAGCTGACCGGTTCGAGCGAGCTATCATCGAGTCTGCAGAGAGCGGTATCAAAATACTCCCCGGCGCACGCTCAATCCTGGACAATGCGAGATATCTCCTTGCTGTGCACCTCACTTGACGGGCCACTTACTTCATACCACAGCTGTCACTGGTCAAGGGCAAGCCGAACCAGCGGTGGACGGTTTGCACGTCTGCCACTAGAATCTATGCCACCGCCGCCTTGAACGCGGCGAAGATAGATGCCCCCGATGACTTTGTAACGGCTGATGACGTCCACAAAGGGAAACCGCAGTAATAAGCCCCGCTCCTTGCCCGTTGATATGTGTAACGATACTCCTTCTAAAGTCCGGATCCATACTTAGAGGGAGCTGCTAGATGCGGCGTTAGAACTGACGATTGTGAGTAACTTCATTTCATGAGCCAGGACGTGGACGTACTTCATAACGAGGCCTTGTTGTAGAGGATGCACCCGCTGGTGTTGTGAGCGGTCTGGCCGCAGGGTCGAGAGTAATCGGCCTGCTGACCACTCATTCAAGGGAGCGGATGCTGGAGGCCGCCGAGGGCGCACCCGAAGGCCACTTCTACCTAGTGCAGGACTTGTCGAGGTAAACACTGTTTGAGCCCATTACTTGAGTGCTGATGCCCACGGCAGTGTTTCGATGGTGCTCGTTGAGGATGGTCTTGGCGTGGAGGTAACCGTCACCTTGATCCAGGAATAGAACGTATATACCCTCGGGATGGTTCGACCTGACGAATGAGTCTTTGGTAGAATCCTAGAAATATAAGTCTACGGACCGCAAGGGTCTGGTTTAAGACAATGACAGCAGGTTAATATGTTATCTAAGATGCCCATCCAAAGTATCTTAATTATTCCAGAACAAAGGTAAAGAAAACGTATTGTTTAATACTCAGCACCTTCTTCTTCAGCATCTGCTGAGTCGGTGCCAACCTCCTCGTAGTCCTTTTCCAGTGCAGCAAGATCCTCACGAGCCTCTGAAAACTCACCCTACGACACGGTCAAGCCATTGAAGCGCAAAAAAAAGGTGGCATACCTCTTCCATTCCCTCACCGACGTACCAGTGGACGAAGGCACGCTTCGAGTACATCAAATCAAACTTATAGTCTAGCGTGGTGTCAGTTCATCTGAGGGAAGTCAGTGTTTCAAATCTGGTGACTGACCAAGGCGACTCCACGCAACGGATATGGCAGTAGTACTGCATGACAACATCAGCTAATGTACGGCCCTAGACTCCAAGAAACTCACTTAGACAACATGCAGAGACTGCGGCTCGTCTTCGCAAGATCACCAGCAGGGATATGAGCTGGGGGCTCATTGCAGATTCCAAGTTTGAAGCCGGTGGGGCACCAGTCGACAAACTGAATGGTCCTCTTAGTCTTGATTGTAGAAACGGCTGCCTGAACGTCCTTTGGAACGACATCCCCACGATATAGGAGGGCGCACGCCACTATGGCAAAGGGTCAGCGCTCACTATGAGCGATTGCTTGCCAACATACTATATTTGCCCTCCCTGGGATCGCATTTCACCTGGGGGAAGTCAGAAATAAACCAGGCGATTTCGACAAACAACACTACCATCTGATGTCCGGGTTCAAAGCAAGAGAAAGTCATTTCATTCACCGAGTTCTGTTCGTGAGTAGCCTTCTCAGCGGAGAGCAATGGCGCATAAGTAGCAAGCGGGAAATGAATGCGGGGGAAACTAGGCAATTTTTTGAGAAAAAGATAGCGATGAAAATCTCGTCGCTTACGGAACCAAATTAGTCTGAAATTCGGCTAGGTCGACGTTCAAAGAGCCGTCGAACCGCAGAGAGGCAGTAATCGAGGAAACGACCTGCGCGATGAGACGGTTCAGGTTGGTGAAGCTAGGTAGCGAGACGCCTAGGTTCTTCTTGCAGATGGAGTAGATGGCTTCATTGTCGACCTATTTCAAGGATGCGTTAAAATATCTGTGAATACCTTCTTTGCTTGGGGTTTACCATAAAAGAGCAATCTGCGTGCTCGAGAGTCGTGTGAGTGGTGAGAACGGAGTTGTACGGCTCGACGACGGAGCTGGAGAGCTGGGGTGCAGGGTACACGCAGAATTCTAGCTTGGACTTCTTTCCATAGTCAGCTGAGAGCCGTTCCATCAAAAGTGCGCCGAAGCCCGATCCAGTGCCACCACCGAAGGAGTGGAAGACGAAGAAGCCTTGCAGACCAGAGCAATTGTCGGCGAGTCGACGCAGTTTATCCATGACTGGGTCGATGAGCTCCTTGCCAACGGTGTAGTGACCACGGGCATCTGCGAGGGGACGGCGATGGAGAGGCGATGGGGAGTCTGCGCGTACTGATACATTGGATAGATAGACGTACAATTATTGGCGGCATCCTCTTTGCCGGTGATCATCGTCTCAGGGTGAAAGAGTGATCTGTAAGGACCAGTCTTGACCTCGTCTATGGCACCAGGCTCCAAGTCAACATAGAGGGAACGAGGCACAAATTTTCCAGAACCGGTTTCGGAGAAGAAGGTGGAAAAGCCCTGCTCGGTGTTCGTGCTGGGATCTGCCATGCGACCGTCGGGCTGAGAGTGGGATTAGTGGGGTTCTGGAAAGAGAGAGAGGAGACGTACGTTTAGACCGTGTTCCAAGGTGTAGAGCTCCCCTGGGAGTAGTCAGTTGGTTGTAGGGCGACGAACCAGACCGCCGACTCACAGCACGCATTACCGATTTGGACGCCAGCTTGGCCGACATGGATGGAGATGACTTCGCGCATGTGTGGAGAGGTGGACGGCTGGTGTGGATGGGATGGTCGTGAAGGTAGAGAAGGAAGGACCTATGATTTGAATCACCCGTTTTAGAAATATCGTCGGCCTGGTTTCCTTCGGAAGCGGAACGACTGACTGGTCGTCTTCCAAATAAACGTACTCGTAATATTCATAAACGGTGACGAAAACAGATTATAAGAACGACTAGCTTCGTACAGAGAACCAGGAGAAATCGTGTAAGACGTGACGTACATCTAGTACTCCCCCCCCTCCTCCACGTCAGCCGAGTCTATCCCAACTTCCTCGTAATCCTTTTCAAGTGCAGCAAGATCCTCACGCGCTTCCGAGAACTCACCCTCCTCCATGCCTTCACCAACATACCAGTGGACAAAAGCACGCTTAGAGTAGAGAAGGTCAAATTTGTGGTCGAGACGACTCCACGCGGTCGAGATAGCGGTTGTGTTCGACAACATGCACATGCTACGCGACACCTTAGCGAGATCACCACCAGGGATGTGAGCAGGTGGCTCGTTGCAGATACCGAGCTTGAAACCAGTGGGGCACCAATCCACAAACTGAATGGTCCGACGCGTCTTGATGATACTGACAGCCGCGTTAACGTCCTTGGGAACGACATCACCACGGTAGAGCAATGCACAGGCCACTTAGTAATCGATCAGATAATGACAATCACAAGACGTAAATTGGCGTACTGTATTTGCCCTCACGAGGGTCGCACTTGACCATCTGGTTACCAGTCTCGAAACACGAAAAAGTCATGTCCGCAACCGAGTTTTGTTCATGATGCGCCTTCTCTGCGGAGATGATAGGAGCAAACGTGGCCAACGGGAAGTGAATGCGAGGGAAACTATTATAGAGTCAGTTGAGCGACCATACTGGGGGCACGCCACAAAAGACTTACGGAACCAGGTTGGTCTGGAATTCGTTGAGATCGACATTGAGGGAACCATCAAAACGTAGAGAGGCGGTGATTGAGGAAACAACCTGAGCGATCAAGCGATTCAAGTTGGTGAAACTAGGGGACGAGATGTTGAGATTCCGCTTGCAGATATCGTAAATTGCCTCATTGTCAACCTAATTCCATCAAACACAGGTGAGTGTACTGCACAGGTACGTAACATACCCACTGACCATGAAAGAACAGTCGGAATGCTCGAGGGTCGTGTGAGTCGTCAAGACAGAGTTGTAGGGTTCCACGACGGAGTTTGCCATGGTAGGAGCAGGGTAGACACTGAACTCCAACTTTGACTTTTTGCCATAATCGGTGGAAAGACGTTCAAGTATCAAAGCACCAAAGCCCGATCCAGTACCGCCACCAAAGGAGTGGAAGACAAAGAAACCCTGCAGACCACCACAGTTGTCGGCGAGGCGGCGAACTTTGTCCATGACATTGTCGATCTGTTCCTTGCCAATCGTGTAGTGACCACGAGCATCTTGGACGGGCGAGGTGAGATAATACAGGGTATAAAAAAGCTTGGCGACGTACAGTTGCTCGCTGCATCCTCTTTACCGGTAACTAGAGTCTCGGGGTGGAAGAGACTCCTGTAGGTGCCCGTCCGGACCTCGTCGATCACGTTGGGTTCCAGGTCAATGTAAAGCGACCGAGGGACGTGTTTCCCGGATGAGGTCTCAGAGAAGAAGGTGCTGAAGCCATCGTCACTGCCGGATGGGGAGCTTTCGACAAGACGACCATCGGGCTAGACATGCCGGATCAGCGGGACAAGAGAAAAAGAACGGATGGATGGAATTACGCTCAGACCGTGTTCGACGGTGTAGAGTTCCCCTGTGAAGAGAAATAAGCACCGATTAGATGCAGATGCGTCCGCGACGCGTGTAGATGGCATGCTGAAAAAACGTACAACAGGCATTTCCAATCTGGACACCAGCCTGGCCGACGTGGACAGAGATGACTTCACGCATGATGTGCTGGGGAGGAGGATGAATGAGCTGGACGGCGCGAAAAGACGCGTAGAGCACTTACTGGAGAGAGGCAAAAGGAAGGACGATGGTCACGACGGGTGGGCCGAGGGTTAAAAAGGTCGAGAAACACATGGTGGTTATCTAATCATTTCCCACGAATCGGCTAGTTTATGTCATTTGGACGTCCAGCGACAAAAAATCTGAGCGAGTATGATCACGTTCAGGCCGCTCGCAGGTGCTGTCGGCGCCGAGAGCCCCGTCCCGCTCGCGTATCTTCTCCAGGTCGACGACGTCCGCATCCTTCTCGACTGTGGCTCTCCAGACTGGTCTCCAGAACAGCGTTCAGCCGCCGACTCCTACTGCACCGCCCTACGAGAGTACGGGTCCGCCATCGACCTCGTCCTTCTTTCTCATGGTGATCTCGCACACGCTGGCCTCTATGCCTATGCCTATGCCCGCTGGGGCCTCAGAGCACCCGCATACACGACCATCCCCGTCCAGGCCATGGCACGCATCGCCACTCTCGAGGACATTGAGGGTACCCGCGACGAACGGGACGTCCCTGAGGAGGACTCGCCTAGTGTCTCTAATCTGCAGTCACCTCCCCCCCTTCCCATGCACATCGCTACCGTGAACCAAGTCCACGAGGCTTATGATGCTGTCAACACGCTCAGATATTCCCAGCCGACGCACCTCCAGGGTTAGTCTCGTGTGTCCTAGATCCCATGTATTTACCCCGATAATAGTAATAATAATAATCAACATGCCGCACAGGTAAATGTCAAGGTATCACTATCACACCCTTTTCTGCCGGGCATACCCTTGGTGGTACGATATGGAAGATTCGTTCTCCATCAGCTGGCACAATCGTCTATGCTGTCAACATGAACCACACGAGAGAGCGCCATCTCGACGGCACAGTCCTCTTTCGCCCATCTGCAGGCGGTATATTCGAGCCGCTTGCTCGTCCCGACCTCTTCATAACCGACGCAGATCGTGCAAACGTCATAACGAGTCGGAGAAAAGACCGTGATGCGGCCATGATCGGTGCGCGGTCTTGACCCCTTCCACCTCCGCGCTCACCCTTTGTTTCCCAGATGCCATTGGCGCCACCTTATCATCCAGGTGCTCCCTTCTGTTGCCCTGTGATGCCGGTCCTCGATTACTCGAGTTGCTCGTGCTGCTTGACCAGCACTGGAAATTTGCGGACTTCCGCTACCCTGTCTGCCTTTTGTCTCGCAACGGACGCGAAATGCTGACATTTGTCCGAAGTATGATGGAATGGGTAGGTGGTACTGTTAGCAAGGAAGACGTTGGCGCCGATGCCTCAGGTAAAATGGGATCTAAACGACGACGAGGGGACGACGAAGCGGACGACGAGGCTTTGGGCGCGTTCGCACTGCGGTTCAAGTGCGCGAATACTTCTCTTCCCTGTCTCGCACTCACCAACCACTCAGATACCTCGAGTTTTTCTTGAATCCACAGGCACTCGTACAGAAGTACTCGTCAAAAGAACCAAAACTCATTCTTGCTGTCCCAGCATCCCTCTCGCACGGACCTTCTAGGTCGTTGTTCGTCGACTTTGCAACGGTTCCTGGAAATGTCATACTCCTCACGCATAAAGGAGAAGAAGGAACACTCTCGCGCATACTTTTTGATAAATGGAATAACTCTCAAAGAGGCGATGATACCTGGGACAAGGGCAAGATAGGAAGCAACGTCATGATGGATGGATCCCTTCACTTGAGGGTACCTTCAAACTTTCTCAGTTGAACGCTGGACGCTTAAGCTCTCCTAGATGAACTCGAAAGTTCCTCTTCAAGGTGCTGAACTAGAATCCTACCTTGCCAAACAACGCGCAATCAAAGAAAAAGAAGCAGCACAACAGGCCGCCATCGTCCGCAATCAACGCATGCTCGAGGCAGACGAGGACGAATCTGACGAGGAATCTGACTCTGACGAGGAGGATGAAGTCGAGCGCGAATTGGACGAGGACCAGATGGACGCGACCGACGGCGATTCTGTGATACCGAGTTCCACTCGTAGACGGAAAGCAGAGAAGTTAGAGGACAGCACCGACTGGGGACTGGATATGGACGATGGGCTAACCAAAACATTGCTATCGTTCGATATCTATCTCAAGGGCAATGTCTCCAAGGCCACATCATTCTTCAAGAGCACAGGCGGTCACGCACAACGATTCCGCATGTTCCCTTATGTCGAAAAGAAGCGGAAAGTCGACGAATATGGCGAAATTGTTGACGTCGGAATGTGGTTGCGTCGAGGCAAGGTCTTTGAGCAGGAGGCAGAGACCGATGAAGTCAGAGAGGCAAAGCGGAGACAGACGGAAGAGGAAGTGAAGGTCATATTCTTCCCACTCTCGAGGTCCTGACCTGATTGATCGATGTGCTCCGCAGACTGTGGTACAGGAAGTTCCTTCAAAGTACGTAGCTTCTGAGATCGAGATTCAACTAGCTTGCCGCCTTCTTTTCATCGATATGGAGGGTCTCAATGATGGTCGTGCTGTCAAAACTATAGTGCCTCAAGTGAACCCTCGCAAAATGGTACGTAGAATGTTGCCAGTTGTGGAGACTGAGTTGAATGCCAGTTCTAGATTTTGGTGCACGCCTCCATGGACGCGGCGAGAGCACTCATCGAAAGCTGCGGGCAGATCCGCGCAGTGACTAAAGATATCTACGCCCCCCAAACGGGGGAGAGCGTACAGATCGGGCAACAGACCAACAGCTTTTCAATCTCACTAAGCGATGAGTTGCTGAGCACACTCAAGATGTCGCGGGTACGTAAATATCCCTCCAGAATGGTATTCATATCTCATGAGTTGCCATTGATAGTTTGAGGATAACGAGGTTGGTTACGTGACTGGACGCGTAGTGAACCATTTCAGCTCCACCATACCGATTCTCGAGCCATCGGGTGTCTCAGTACCGACTGATGGGCATGTCAGGACTGAGGCACCCCGTAGTCGGATACTTGGATCGAGGCTGGCAAGACCGCTTCCGCGTTCGACGATGATTGGAGAACTCAAACTAACGGCTCTCAAGGCCAGGCTTGCATCCATCGGAATACCGGCGGAACTAATCGGCGAGGGTGTTCTTGTATGTGGGGCCGGAGCCAGACGAGACCAACCAACAGCCGACATTGAAGAAACCGTCGCGGTCCGCAAGACAGGTCGAGGAAAGGTTGAACTAGAGGGCAACGTATCGAGCGTCTATTATACTGTACGAAAAGAAATCTACGGGCTACATGCGCTTGTGGCTGCCTAGCATCTTGTAATGATATCCCGCCGTCATCATGTCCCCTTTCCCGCATCCTCCTTCAAACTGACAATCCTATTGAGTACCAAGACATCACCCTGATTCACGCCGAGTGGACTCGATGGGTCATCGAGTATCGATAGGCGGGAGTCCGAGTCCACAGAGAAGTAGGCGACACGTAGGCCCTGGAAGCGGATGCACTCCTTACCAACTAGTTGCTCAGGAGTGACCACGCAAGTCCCGAGCTCAACGAACTGCTGAACCCCATCAGCTTTTGACTTTTCCGCATGAGCCCTGGCTTCTGCGAGCGCGTTCTTCACCGACTCCCTTGCCAATGGCCAAAAACCCACTTCAACCATGGCGCCTTTCACAACCTCCATACTACGTGGGTTGATGTCCGCTGTGAAATCGGGCAACGCGGCTAATGGGTTGTCGCTCTTGAACAGAGGATAGAAAATCCGCGTTTCGTCCACGCGAACAGGACTTCCGGACGGTGCATGTTTTGCAACCCACTGGATATATGCCTTTGGTTTTACGTTCCCTTTGTCTTCGAGTCTGCAGACAAGCTCTATGACTTCCCCAGTGGAAGGATCTGTCTTGTATGATGTGCATGTGATAGGATGCGGCGCTTGGAAAAGACCAACAGTCTTGCCTGGAGCGAGTCGGAAGTAATCCTTGGAATCCTCCAGCCTGAAATCATCGGTATCGATGTAGATCGTGCGTGTGAACGGAATAGTGGATGTCCCGAGCTCGGGAACTTTCGGGTGTAATGGTTTCTCCACCATGAGGACATAATCTTCGGGTAGGTTCTCAATAGTGACTTTGAGAGGATGCAGCACCATCAGTAGTCGCGGTGCTGACCCCTCCAGAAATTGCCTGATGGCCTGATCAAATCGGGCAACCTGGATGTTTGACTCAACCGGAGAAACCCCGACGGTGCTCACAAAAGATAGGATCGCTTCCGGAGGAACCCCTCGACGGCGAAGCGCGATGACAGTGTGAAGTCTTGGGTCATCCCATCCGGTAACATGTCCCTTGTTAACGAGCTGCAGGATCTTGCGTTTTGAATTTATCGTTCCTGTTATATTCAACCTCCCAAACTCGGACTGCTTTGGCTTGTACACTTCGAGTACGTCGCAAAGCCATTCGTATGACTGGCGGGAAGTCACGAATTCCAGGGTGCACAGCGAATGTCTATACAGCGCCTCAGTTCACCCTCGAAAACGCAGGACAAAGGTGGATGACATACGATATGTTCTCGAGACTGTCAACGAGACAGTGCGTAAAATCATATGTAGGGTATATTTTCCATTTGTCATGGGTACGGTGATGTGACGCATCCAGAATCCGATAGGCCGTCAAGTCCCACATCTTGGGATTGGGATCAGTTAGATCCTGCTTCATTCGTAAAAAGGCTTCTTTGGGTCGATAGAAACCACCCTTCATTTTCTGGAACTCTGCAAGGGATTCTTCAATCGGCCTATCCCTGTGAATACATGCTCGAGGGGCAGCAACTTTTTCGCCCCTATCGGTCTTCATCTGCTCCTCTGCGCACGGTGCTTGAATAGGACCCGAAAACTAGAGTGTGGCTACTCACGAGAGCAATGACAAACATATGCCTTGCCTCGTTTAATTAACTCAATGGCAAGCTCATACAGTTGGTCGAAATAGTCACTCGAGTAGGTGATCTTCCATGGCTCAAAGCCAAGCCATCGAATGACCTCAGTTATACTCGTGAAATATTTTGCTTCCTCAGCTTGGGGGTTGGTGTCGTCGAAGCGAAGGTATGTTCGCCCGCCGTAATGTGCGGCATAGCCAAAATTCACAAGGATGGCCTTGCAGTGACCTATGTGCAAATACCCATTCGGTTCTGGGGGGAAGCGTGTATAAACCCTACCACCGGTGGCGGCCAAGTGCTTATCGCGAAGTTCAGGTTTAATCTGGGGGTTTTCACCTGGTTTGTGGAGCGCGCCGAGGAAACCTTCCTCGAATAATGTCTTCCTAGATTTTGCCCTCTGCGCAGAGTCAGAGACTTGCGCCGCAGTATTATCCAGTGTTTCCTCGGTAGTCGACGCGTCTGTTTCCTTCTTTGACTTACAAGAGTCATAAGATCGTGAGACAGCAAAGGATACGATCAGAGTTACCCACCTGCACTTTGGGTTTCGCAGCCTCCTTAGCACCAAAAAGCTGCGTAAAGGCATGTTCGACGGCGTGTTTTATTTCAAGCGGATTTGCCCATCGCAGGGAAGGGACGTTCTTCACTCCGCCGATAACAGCTCCGAGACTGGTCCACCCGGCCACGGTGTTTGACTGGATGTATTCGTTTACGAAGGCATCTAACTGAGCTGGCGTAATACTGAACCCTGATCGTATGACCGTTGAGTGGCTAGCAGATTCCTGGCTTGGAGACTGAACTCACCGACACCGCACGTTTCGTCGAACTCGGTTTCATTCACTGGCAACGAGTGGGAGTCCAGAAATTTAGTTGCAACTAATATTAGCAGTGTCCGATCAACCGTTGGGAGAAAGTACGCATGGTAGCTGGAAACAACGGACCATTTACTTGATCCACCGACTTGAGTTTCTCTTCACGGATGGCTTTGACGATGAAACCCTGCTTGGCATCGTCGACATTCGGCGCCTTGATAAGTTGGGTAGCGAGCGCTGCAATCAACACGGCTCGCTTCTCCCCGAGAAGATCCGGCTCAGAGGTAAGGTCATGCGAGAGTATGAGGTTTCTCAGAATCGCGGCACTCTTCGCATTCTTGGCTGCTTCAGCAGCCTTGGACTTTGGTAACCCAAAAGACTGGAAGAGGGCAATGAAAGTGTCTCCCTGTGCGGCCATGATTGTAGGTTCGGAAGAAACAATGCAAGCCCGCAATAACTTGTGATGTATTCTGGTGACTCGTTCGTGAATTGACTCATCTGTTATCTAATCGATGACAATAATTAGTAGCACACGACCATTTAATGTATGCTAGTGGGAGATAACGTCGCACAGATCTCCTACTATCTGTCGTTTCGGTCGACCGTCAGCTCGTTGGCCAATCACCCTAATTTCCATCTTCTTCGCTGAGGAGCCCACAATGGTATCACTCCCATCACTATCCAGAAATGTCAAGGAGAGATGTAGTATCTTGTCTAAAATTAATCGCGCTGCCTTGCTAGATATAAGGGGTAAAACCCGGAAGTCCGAGAACGCGATATGTTCAGATCGAACTTTCAGGTATTAAACCCCCGGCTGTCGTTTAACGGGAATAGAACGCACCAATAGTCAACAACTCCCACCGGCCCTCCGTCCAGGACTTCCCAACTTCCATCAAACGTTCAAAGTGATCCTTCCAGAGCGTGAACCCTTCCGAATTTATGACTAGTATGCTGGGGAGGCGCTCTCCTTTGAATTTTTGATGAAGTAAGGGACCTGGGGAAGGTAATGGTTCGAGCCAAGGATCGAATACCAGGGCTTTCCGAACGGGTATCGGAGGTTCGTTATCCGGAGGTGCGCTGGAGAGTATTGATAACTGTCCCACTCAGTCAACGATTTCCCGTGAACGAAACGACGACATTGACACTGACAACAGTGGCTCCACCGAATGAGTGTCCTGCAAGTACAACATTCTCTTCGCACTCGATTGGTTTCTCCGACCCGACTCTGGTCCACCTCGACCAATCGATGGAAGTACCTCCCGTGGTTTCCAGAGAATATCGAGCATCTTCGCGACCGTCGCGAACTAAATTTCGAATCGCGTGGAGCGCATGGTAGATCTCCTTTCTTCTAAAGTCGAGCTGTTCGCCTCGAAAAGATAGCATATTACATTCTTCAGCGGGGCAGTCAGATGGCCAGCTTATGATTGAACATGGTCAACGACACTGCTGATTCTGGAACGCCCTAAACTTACACCAGACTAGTCTCCTTGATGTATAGTATTGGATCGGAGGATGAAGGCATAGCGGCGTGCCCCGATCCATCCCGGTGTTCCATGGCAAGTACTACGCGTCCAGAAGAGGCGATCCGTGTGCAGAGCTGGCTGCATCAGAGTGAACAATGAGGGCCTTGGAAGTAAAGGTGCACTTACCTGTACGCGGTTCTACAACCTCCCAATCCATGTGAGAAGATAACAAGTGGCCAGGGAGAAGACCTGGAAAGTTCGGCCTTGGGAACATTATGAGGGTTGAGAAGTGGTGCTTCGGGATAGGCAGGTATCTACGGACAACTCGGTCGGACGCGTCAAAGACTAGGATGGCACGGACCTTGAGTAGGGCGCCGAAGAGATAGACGAATGGCCATAATAACCACGAGGACAAGCCTGTTGGATAATTAATCAAATTGAGTATAACGCTCTAGACTTGGGCAAGTCACCGGAATAGTTGCTATAACCAAGCAAGGAAGCTGTCAACGGACTGAATGCAATCATGCTAGTCAGTACACAAGGCAGACCAGGGGATTCCGACGAACCGGAGCATCCAGCTAAGGCCTCTGGGTGTGCTTTGCAGCGGTACATCAGCGGGGTAATAAGCCGTGAAGGCGACTTCCTCAAGCACGAGAGCATGCTTCAAATCAGAAGACGCTCCCAAGCGGACCCTGGCATTGCTGACGGGATGCCGTCGCAAAGGCAGTTTGAAGGTCGTAACACCGACAGGAAATTGGCCACCGGGATTGGATAAAAACATGGGTGAGCCCGGAATAGGACTGTTACCGGTTTGACTGCACCGGTTCAACACGCCAACTCGAGTCGAGCTCCCATGCCGCCTCAGTCCCGTGACGCATCTGCCAGACACCAGTGACAGTCTGTGTGATCAAGCAATCGCATCATGGATAAGCTGTCTTGCGGCTTCGAAGGCGGCGGAATAACCTATGAATGAAGGAAAACCAGGTTGGCGAAGTTTTTCAGAGAATAGTTACCCCCAGCTGTCTTTTGAACTGAGCATCTATTTGCGCGGACAGACTTTCAACGCCCCGATCAAAGTGGGATTAATACATGACATGACAGCACTTGTGGCAGCACGGCAGTAATACAGGGTAAGAAATACAGGGAGATGTACGACATGCTCGCGATAGTGTGTCAATGTGGTTCCTGGGGCTATTCAAACGTCACGGTCGGCGGCACTAGCCGAGCATTCTTCTGTATGGACATCATCCTCGAGCCTGACCAGCAGAGGATTGCCAATGGAGAACGGATTCCTTCTTGGGCTGACGTTCACACTACTGGTGGTAGCGCTGGATCCTGATGCACTACGCCGGGCTGAATGTGGCAATGTATACGGGCTAGTAGACGGTAAAGAACCAGGCATCACCTGCGGATACGCGGAAGGCGGAGCATGGAGAACGAATCCTTGTGGGGAATTTTTGATGGGAGATGTCCTCACTGCGCCTTGTGTCTTCTCGGTGGGCCGAGGCCTAGTGGGGTCGACGGGAAGCTGACGAACAGTCCGGACCGTCTGAGACGATGGAAAGTCGTCATGGACACCTGTCGCCAAGGTAAGTTTCTTTGGGCCATGAGATTTATCCTGCTCAGAGGTGGTTGACACTTCCTTCACAGGCGAGATTCGTGCATCTAACGGTTTCTCTAGTTTGGCCGTAGGGATGTACGTGATAATGCGAGCAGGGGTCTCCTTTCCTAGCTCCCGGCGAAGGATCATGATCTGGCTCTTCAGTACGACCGGGAACACTACCCTCTCGTCGTTGTCCGCGTTAGTGATCTGTACGAGGGCCGACACACTAAGCAGAGGTAACGGTGATTGGCATAAAGGCAAATGTATGTCAAGGATTCAACTTACAACGCTTCTTTCAGATAAGCAAAACTGAATCCTTGCGTCAGGTTTGCTACTTCCCCGACGAGAGACTCTGGGAAAGATATCTCGTCATTGTCACTGAGCTTTTCTTGCCAATACTTGGCATACAACACACGCTCTTGGTAGTCAGGATCATCGAACAGACTACTCGACTGTGAGCACAAGTAATTTGTTATGTGCTCATCAACTCACTATTTCCGGTCGAACCTGCTGGGCCGGCTGGACAGACCGGGGTCAAGTCTGTCGAAGTGGTTGGTGGAAGCAATGACAAGTAACCCCTCGTTCCCTTCGAGCCCATCAAGCTGGTTGAGGAAGAACGATCGGTTCCGATCGTTGATCAAGCTGTCAAGGTCCTCCAATATCAACTAAATGATGTTAGGGCCTATTTACAAGGCATCTGTTTCGTTCGATACATACCACACAAGGGGCCAACTGACGTGCCTTGAGGAAGACGTCCTGCATAGCTCCTTCTTCGCCTTTGAAACCTTATGCATCCATATAAGTTCTCTGAAAATATTCAGCCAGATTCTTTACTCACTCTGGAAAGATTTCACGTAGAGCGGGGTGAACCCACGTTCGGCGCAGGTCTTCATGATGACTTTGATACTGATAGTTTTACCATTTCCTAACAAGAGCATCTTGTCAGTACATGTGCTAACTAACCGATTAGAAATCTTGCCTGGGGGACCATACAAGATCAAGCCACGCTAGAATGGATTCATGAACACATAGTCGCAACACAAAAGTGCAACAAATAACAACCTTCCACGGAATGGATAGTTTCTTGTACGTTGCCTCTGATTTGAAGAACCCGTAGATGTCTTTCTGCAAAGCTTTCTTGCTCTCCTCCTTCATGATGACATTGTCCCAAGACGAGTCCATGATCTCAAGCCATAGCTCTGCGTCCTTGGACCAGAAACCCCGATTAAAAACCCAAATCTCATTGTGGATCCGTTCCGCGTAGAGGCAAGCGGCGAGTATGAAGTCTCGCGCTGGCTGCTCAGGACCATCGTGAAGAAAGAAACGGACAGTCCTGATAAGGTTGCCGTTTTGGAACTGGTTCACAAATCAGTGCGTTTATATGTTTGTGTTCATGCGCACCCATACCTGTGTGATGTGGACCACGAAATCAGTCTTCTGCTCAACATTCGTCAGTGGTGTCCAATGGGATAGACAGTTCTTACATTCCAAGTCACCTGATACGAGCCAAGGATGATGTCGTCGACGAGTGTTCCATCTACCTTGCCTGCAGTGCGTCTGGGTGTTGGCCTGAATCTGACGTTTGAGAGTTGTCCTGATTCTGCTTCGTCAGAATTTGACGGATTGATCCTGATATCAGGAAGCCCGAAGAGGTCGGCGAGTCTGTAGTCGTCAGAAACGACGAGGGAGTACCCTGGGTACAACTTCTGCAGGGCGTCTGCGCTGCAGAAGGAGGACTCGCTCAGTCGATCGACGAGGTTGATCGGATATACACGACTCACGCAATCAGCTCTGGGGTGGCATGCTTTGCAGAAGCTGCGGAGGGAAAGGTAAGAAGAGGGCGGCAAGGACCGGGTTGGAACACAGACATTGGTCGACCCATTTCTCATAAAAGCTGGCTGGATCGTGGTGCACGAAACTCGTCCGAACATCCACGTATTCGACATCCTGTTGAAGTATTGATGACATGTTTGAGCTCGTGTCTGAGCCTGGTTCTCAAGACGACCGTGCTTATAGGCGCCGTGGGCCCCACAGCAATGTGACATAGCCCTGCTTGGTATTCAGGGGCTAAATCTCCAAAATTGGGACGGCAGCTGAGTTAAAAATGTCTAGCCGTCGGCCGACTTCAAGACCTCTCTCCTCACTGATCTGATCTCACCGGGATGTCGACCCAGCCCCTCCTCCAGCGCACTGCCTCCAAACGTATCGCCCTCCCAGTCAGGGTAGAACCCAAGGTTTCGTTTGCAAACGAGAGAACGTTTTTGTCATGGCTCCACTTCACCATCGTCCTCGGTGGGCTCGCCGTCGGTCTACTCAACTTTGGGGACCAAGTGCGCGCTTCTCCCTGTGGTCGCGATCTTCCACTGATTCCTTTCCGCTCGCAGGTTGGAAAGATTAGTGCTGCATTGTTTTCGGCTGTTGGTACGTCCCCGGTGACCAGGGCAGCAGCACACATCTGATGCAAGTAGCCATGGCCGTGATGATGTATGCTCTGTACACTTATCACTGGCGGGCCGCGTCCATTCGGCGTGGTGGCCGTGGACCTTATGACGATCGCGTGGGACCGGTCAGCATCACTCTCACTATTGGTCCAAGCACTAATTGAATCTTGATAGACTGTCTTGTGCGTCGCGCTGCTCGGTAAGTTTCGGTTTTTACCCATCCTTTTTCGCTGGAGGACGTGACGACCTTCCCAGTCGCCATCATCGTCAACTTTGTCCTACGGTTTTCGCGCGGCTGAGGAGCGTTGCTTGCCGTTGTAGTTTGCTCGATCGATGTAAGGTGCACGTAATGGTTAATACACTTGGAACATCGAAAGAATCACCCCCTCTTCTGCCTCTTTGTCCCTGTGCGTGTAGGTAGTGACGTCGAAGTGTCAATCGAGGAAACGGAAATGGAGCGGCGCGACTTGGACCCGGATCAGTATGGCCAGACCTGTCAACTTGGGCAGCAGCGCACCTGTTTCCTGCTTCTGCCGCTCCTCGCGCTGACGATGCTCTGCGCCCTACCTTCTACCTCTACTTCCCCTTCTCCTTCCCCTTCTCCTTCCCCATCTTTATCTTCCTTGGACTCGACGTCCATGGGGGTTGACTCCTTGCCATCTACGTCGGCGCTTTCACTCTCTCTGATGCCCAGCCTTGCCTTGAGTACTCGGATGTCCTGTTCCACCCGGTCTACGACTTTTTTAGTCTCGATCAAGGCAGTGGTGGCATCTAATAGTGATTCTAGTTGAGAGCAGTTTTCCCTCGTGGGCATGACTAAACGCGTGTATGTGATGCCGAGCTCAGCAAGTACTTGTACGACTTTGGGTGCGATGGTCGCCTTTGGAACGGGAAGTTTGAAGCTGCGAAGGTGGACAGGGACGTGGGTGACTTTTGTTGTACTGCTCGAGCCCGGTGGGGGTTCGATGCGAACGATGCAATGTTGCGCATCTGTAGTTGGATGAGATGGAGAGATTGACTGGGTGCGTCGGTCTCACCGTAGACAGCGGACTTGGCCGAGGGTGGTTTCTTGATTATGGGCGGGCCAAGTTGAATGATGTTGGACGGGGTGGGGGGTAAGTCAGTGTCTAGACCGGTACCTTTCTTCTTCTTTTTGATGCCTTCGATGGAGAGGGCTGAGGGGCCGTCCTCCTCGACGACAATGTCAGGAAGACCAGAGTCAACTCCAAGCAGAGTGCGAAGGAGGTCGTCACGGTCTTTTCTGAATTTGCGCTCGTTCTGCTCCAGTCGCTTGAGTTCCATGAACAAGGCCTCTTCTTCTGCGATTTCTTCGGGCGTTCGATCTTCGAGGCTGGCGATGTAATTTTTGCGCATTTTTTCCCGTTCTACATGAATGGGGTTGGGTGTGGCAGGGTCAGAGATGGCGAACGGGATACCTTTGTCGAACTGGTAGCCGTTGAGAAGCTGCAATTTGCTCGGCTCGTCCCCAGCCCATGGTCTATTCCTGATGAGCTTGCGACAGACGCTGTAATAGCGGTCCTTGAGGTCCTGTCTTGCGATGTCAGCGTGCGACGAGATGAGATGCGAGGAAGGATACCTCGATTACGCGCACGGGGCCGTCGGGGTAATCGTAGCGGTCGTGTATGACATACCAGCGAAGATCGTATTCTTGTACGATCCTGAACAGATAGTCTGTCTCCTCTTTTGACCATTCGTTGTCTGTGGACGGTTGTGAGAGGGGGAGGGCGGGGAGGAGAGAGACGGACCGTCCAAGAGACGCGTGTACTCGTCCTGGGAGTAGTTGTATGGTTTTGGCTGTACGTTGTACTTTGCGAATGGGTACTCTGAGGAGGATGGGAGCGGGGTGAGAGGAGGGGTGAGTATGACGTACCGCCGTCGGGGTCGGTGGCTTTGGCCCAGTGAGAGAGCTGGAGGGCATCTGAGCGAGCGGTGTTTCTGAACGGTCTGCGTTCCCTGTCTGGATGGTTGGGGAGTGAGTGGGGAGGAAGGGGTGGCATACCATTTGACGGTCCCTCCTGTGCCAAGGTGGGGTTTCTGTTTGAGTCTCGGTTGGGCGAGGTGGGCTGCGAGGGACGGGGCGGAGGGGCCGATGAGGGAGTACAGTTCGCGCGAGATTCCGTCTGGTTTCTTCGCGGACGGGTGGGATTTGCGGGTGTGGGCTGCTGGCTGGGGCAGCGACAACGCGCTCCGTATGTCAGACGCGGAGACGGCCATGGGAAGAGGAGCGGTGTGCTTACATAACCCGAGTCTTTGATCTCTCCCTTTCGTTGTCTGGTTTCATTCTGATGCAGCTTTCATTCGTTTATCCCTTCATTCTTTTCCCCCTTGCTTTAGCCCACCGACGACTGCGGCGCGCACGCGACATCCTCCCCTCGATGGCCTCCTCCTTCTCCCTCGCTTCCTCCCTCATCTCCCTCCCCTCCCCCTCCTCCTCCCCGTCCTCTTCCGACTTCCCCCAGTCCGCCTCGGGGACCTCCTCGACCCAGCAGGACCAGCCCAGCCCACCCGTCTCATCCACCACCACCAGCACCACCAGCACCTCTCCCTCCTCCGCCGCTCCCTTATCTTCGTACGCCATTCTCGTCCATCTCCACTCACAACCTTACCCCCCTCCATAGCACCCCCACTTCTTCGTCAGCGTCTACCTCTGCCGTAACATCGACTTCATCGATCGCCACATCAGCACCCGTTGCCGTTGCCCAGCCACAGTCATCTTCGTCTTCCACACCCACGCCCATTTCCTTGCCTAGCAGTGCTGGCGCATCAACCCAAGCATTTTCTCCATCCAGCCTCGTCCCCGCCTCCCCCACCGCCGCCCCCTCGTCCACTCCTACCCACTCCTCTTCCTCAGGGTGTGTAAAGACGCTCCCGATCATTCCCCACCACTGACACCCTCTCTAGCTTCTTTTCCAACACCGGTGCCGTCGCAGGCACGTTTACCATCGTCGGTCTTGTTTGCATCGCTGGCGTGATTGCAGTCGTCATGTTTATCGCAAACCGTCGCCATTCCCGCTCCGATGGAGAGGACACCGAATATCTCGACAAGTTTCCCGATTTCTCCCCCGATCCCATCACCCGAGTCTCATCCGTGGACGACGGATCCGATCATGCCCAGTATGGCGCACCCCCGATACCCCTCGCCCCTCCGCCTACTGTGTACTATCCAGACCACGCCTATGCTCTCCACCCCCAAGCTTTTGCCCCGGAGGTATATCCTCAACCAAGCCCAGATGGCCACCTTGTACCATTCGCACAAAATTATGCTTCCCAGCGTATTTACTCCCCAGAGGACTATGATATTGCGTACCCCCCTCTGGACCCTCGTCTCGGCGTTAACGTGCCCAATCCCCATCAATTTACTGACGTGGAGCTGGACTCCGCCCCAGTACCCCTCACTCAGACCGTCCTTCCTGGTGCTCTGCGCCCATCCGTCAAGTCGAATCCATCCGCCCCCGCAAACATTCGCTTCTCGGTCGATTCTTTCTACACCGGAATAGCAACGGACACTCCGCAGTCTCTTGGGCAAGCCCTTTAAACTTATTGCAAAGGTTTTCATCTTTCCTACTTAGGATTATATCTCGACCTGTCTTATGGGTATTTACTTTGACCACGTATTTAAGGATCTGGTATCTTCATCCTCGATCTTCGCCCATTTGCTGCAGATGGAGGCAGAAATACATATTCATGTTTCTTGCGACGTAGACCGACTTGTGTCCGACGACAGACGCCGGCAGCTTGGCCTTGTCTATATGTGAATCGATCGGCTCTTGTTACACCACAATGCTCCATCGCTCGTTGTTCTTCAGCACCTCCTCCCGCTTGACAAGCACGGCAGCTCGTCGCCTCTTCTCAACAAATGGCAGTACTGCGGAGGCATTCCTTGAGCCAGTGCCATCCCACCCCTCCATCGCCTGTCTGTTCCTCAATAGACCACAAAGCAAGAATGCCATCTCCGTACGGATGCTGCGGGTAAGCGTACGAGGAACCACCTCCTCAACACGGCGCTCTCATCATCCCCCAGGAGTTCCACGAGTGCTTGGACAACGTCAAGTTCGACAAAAGGTGTGCAGCAGTCCTCACACTCATCACATCCAACGAACGCACCCTCCTACACATAGCGTTCGCGCGCTCATAATACGTTCCTCCACGCCCGGCTCTTTTTGCGCCGGTGCGGACCTCATCGAACGACGCTCCATGACGCTCATCCAGGTCAACAAGTTCCTCGCCCATCTCCGTTCCGCGTTATCGGAACTCGAGTCCCTGCCTATCCCAACCATTGCCGCAATAGACGGTCCCGCGCTCGGTGGTGGCCTCGAGCTCAGCTTTGCTTGCGACCTGCGCGTTGTCGGTACGCACTTTTATTCCACTGAGTTTGAGTGCTGGGCACCAGGCGTCACAGGTCATGACGTTACCAAGATCGGCCTGCCCGAAGTACGTCTTGGGATCATCCCTGGCGCCGGAGGCACACAGCGGGCCGTCCGGCTGCTCGGCTTGTCCAAAGCCAAAGACCTGGTCTTCACTGCACGTATGTTGACCGCCGCAGAGGCACTTGAATGGGGTAAGTACGATGCTCCAGCACGGTCGTCTTGTCTCCTGAGGCTCTCCAGGTGTGGTAGATTATATTTCCACTCCCCCCGCCTCTGCGTACGATCGTGCGCTTCAGCTGGCACAGGATATTGCCAAGAATGGTGGGTTTTCCAAAGATGTCTGCGTGTTGCTGCACACACCGATCATTTCTGTAGCACCGTTGGCACTCCGGGCGGCGAAGCAAGCCATTTCGCGTGCGGGGGATCTTTCCCTGGAGTCTGGTGAAAGGCATTTCTTCTGTGCCTGCATCGCTACTCACGAGTTGCCCAGGTCTTGACTTTGAAAGGGCGTCATATGACCTCCTTCTTACCACCAAAGACCGTATAGAAGCTCTTGAAGCGTTCAAAGCAAAGCGACCACCTGTCTTCCGTGGCGAATAGTCTCGTGTGTATCTTTTGCCATCGTTACACAACTACCATGACAGTGTCCTAACCACGTCCTACAACGGTCTGAGCCTTTCCGCTCGGGATCGTCGCGGCAATGCCATCTCCAAGCTTTAAGCTTTCTAGTTCCTTCATCATCATGCTCAGGCGTGCTATCTTAAAGCGGTCTTTGAGACCCTTGGTAACAACGTCAGTACTGACATCATCCACATCCGCGCTCTCGTTGAAGCGGTTCTCGAACTGGACCCAGTCGCTTCTCTGTGCCAGATATGGCTTGAGGAGGGAAGGATCAATGCGACCAAGATAATTTTCCGTGATATAGGAGCGTAAGATTTCGGGACGAACGAGGAAGACGTTGCCCAGCTGTCGGATGAACTCGTAACGTTCAGGGAGTGAAGGAACGTTGAACGACACGACAGTGTCTTGATACGACTTGAGATCTCTGTTGCATACCCTCAACCGACGACACGACACATTACTTGCATTTGACTTACTTGGCAAGCATGAGCCCTCCTGTCGCGCTGACGGAAAACTTGCGCAGGTGATCCAAAAGAAGACTACTCGTCCATTCAGCTCTGCAAGTGAAAACATCGCTGACAGTGTACTGACCTATGGAACGACGTGCCAATCTCGGTGAGAAAGACCTCACGGTTCTTGCCACTTAAAGATTGGAACGCGGCATCCCGGACTTTCTCCAAAACCTCACAACAGGCAATACACGGTTCCGTGTTGACTCGAGCGAAGGATTGGTCATCGTTACGGGGCTTGAAATCATTTTTCTTTTGTTTTCCGAGTTGGAGAGATAACCAGGAGAGGGTAGCTAGGGGACTGGTTGTGGAAAACCACTAGGATACAGTCTTGGTTAAACTCACCATCCGTAAGTCGTTGTAGTAGGTTGTTGGTAGCGCCCTCAATACGACTGATTGCCTGGTTATTGAAGACAGACATTTCGCGTCGGATCGTTACGGATGCGGCCGCCAGTGGGAACAAGGCGACGTTTGTATAATGCTGCCAGAGGTGGCATATAAGGTCAACGGTGTAAATCACGCTTAAAGCTTGCAAGCTCGGTTCTGCCTTGGGATCGGCGGACTCAATGCGGGCATGTGCACTTTGTGTCAGGTAAGCGTTGGCACGGACATTATCAACCATTCACCCACGTTTCGATAGCAACTTCGAGGTAAGAGGTTGCTACTGCCTCAGCCAATACCTTCAGCAACATGAAGGTGTTCTTTGGCCTGTAGATGCGTGCGTTAGTGTGAGGCACGTCTGCAAGGCAGCTAGAATATGCTAACACGTCATTTTGGGAGCTAAGCTCAACACATCTTCCAACGGCCTCGGCATGCCATTTCAACATTTTCTCCGCCGTGTTGACGTCGAGAAGGCCATCCTCCTCGCGTGTCAGTTCCTCTGAATTCCTGTCTTGAACACGATCGGTCATCATACTGCCAAACCGCATGATAGCAGCCGCTGCCTGTGCTGAAGTGGTAGACGTTGCCATTGTTGATGTGTTGGCAGCAGCGGCTCCCAAACGGTCTACCATACGATCAAACATAGTCGCCTTTCCCTTCTCCCTCTGTGTTTTCATCTTGGCGCAATGTATGAGTTAGCAGCGGGGTAAGAAAGTGGCGCTAAGCTCACATGGAATTGTGTGAAACCACTCAGAAGGTTAGCATAGAGGTCTGTCAAGCTTTTGCTCTCGCGATCAATATACTTCTGGCCTTCGGTATACGGCATAAATAACTCTTCCATGGCTGTTTCCAGCATCGCGGCGACCGTAGTAGCAGCAGCAGCACCGTGAGCAACAGAAGGGGTACTGGTGAGCGAATTACGAAACCCAGTAGCCCCGAAGGACGAGGATCGGCTGGGGGTCAAGGAAGGCAGCTCATGTTTCTTCAAGTCGTCGACCAGGCCAGAGGTCTCGACATGGATAAATTGCAGTATTCGCGAATATCCTAACGCCGAAATAGAACTCCCCTTGTTCAGAAGTTGTTCAATGTATTGTTGAATCTATAGAATTAGATCAGAACGTTCAGCACTAGCCATTGAGTGTCAGAAGGACGGACTGATTGAGCAAAGACGCGTTGCAGGAATACCTGCATGACAAGAGGAGGGTTCGGGAAAACTGCTTGCACGATTTGGGATTCTTGTGCTACCGTTGACCTAATTTCTCCAAAGAGTTCTGTTAGACCTGATTCGACCCGCGGAGCATTTGCATCTGGGTTCGAGATCGTACTCCATCTGCAACTTAATGTTGGCAAAGAAAAGGAAAACAAAAAGGAGGGAAACTATACAAATTGTCGCTGTGATCCACATGCTCCCGTGTCTTGTTCATGAAAAAGTCGTGTTGATTGACGTATACTTGCACACAGGATGTACCGCCGTTGAAATCCAAGAGTGTTTGGGCACAACGCTGTCAGATGGATATGAGACGGTGGTGTTGACGGTTGGTCGTGTCGGAATCAGACGAACATGCATCATCTTCGGGTCGCCCTTGCGGTAACATTTGTCGAACAAATAGAGCATATCTTTCTCAAACTTCTCGCAATACCTGTCTATGTTCTCTCTTGTCTTCGGGGTCGCTAAGATTGCAGAAAGCGCGACAAAGATATTGTTGCGAACACACCTTGTCCGAAATTGGCAGGTCCACCTCTTTGGCTACGGTCGTCAAGCGTCTGAGGATAACGGCCACTTCCTCTCGGCCTCCTTTACCTTCTTTCTTCAGAGCATCGAGACGCGTTGTGTCTCCGCGGGAGAATTTGTTATAGTAATCAATCAGATCATGGGCTGCCTGCGCCCTCTGCCGCTCGATGTGAACAGACTCGAGTTTTTCGCCTGCTCAGCATCACCGTGATGGTGACTTATGCCAGGGGGCAAGTGTACACACCTATCCGAATCGCTGTCCGCCCGACCTCGTTTAATTTACTCTCCATCGTCGAAAATGATGAACCGACACCCTAACAAATGCGCTATCACTCACACAATGGAAATGAGGAGGTCACACATACCTCGAATCCTTTGTTCAACTCAACCATCTTCTTCGAGTACTCTCGTTCTGACACCCTCACAGTCTTCTCCAGCTGCTCAGTCTTTGTCTGTACATCCTTCCGAATCGCTATCAGACGGTCGACAGCTGCTTCGAATGTGCGGATGAAGGGTTTCGGATCGAAAGCTGCGGAGAAATGCGTTACACGGCGGTGGTGACTTGGAAGGACCGGACGCACGTCCTGAAGAGGTCTTTGACTGAGTAATCAATCTCTCAGACACCGATCCTACGAAGTCCTTGACGTCAAACTTCCCCTGAAGGAAAGAGTGAGCGAGGTCAAAGAAGAGGATGCTAGTGCGAACCTGGAATGTGTTTAGAGTAAGTTGACCTTCGACTGCGGGGTCAAGCTCGATTCGGCCAATTTGTTGCATTGTCGCATCGAGTAGAGTGATGAATGCGGTCTAATACATAGCTCCGACATCTACTTTGTTTTGGTGTGTTGAAAATCAAAGCCTTCGGTTTACTCCCAGGCCATAAACCGAGAAAAGTCGACCAGTCCACTGCATGGATGCACCTAATCAACTTCAAACCTTGCTCCAGTTTCTCGTGACAGATGCGTCCAGCATTGCCCACCTTTCTCTCATCTTAGACCACCTTTCGTCCTCCTGTCTTACGCCGTCCCCGCACCTGCAGAAATGGGTAACCCGTGTCACTTCATTGATGCGCTCAAAAGATCCTGCAGCACGTTGGGCCGCCATATGCATCGCGTACCGGATGTCATACTTGTCAAAGTCGCTACTCGTTGATAATGCCCAGTCCTGGGTTGGAATAGTGTTTCCATCCTTGTCGGTTCGTTAGATATTACATGTGACGCTTGTTCGCTTCCAACCGCACATTCTTAGGGACCTGAACCTGTCCCCATCCTAAGGGCGTCTATGCGATACTTGAGCCTGGTCCTGTGTGCCACAGGACGTAATCTTGAGTTTCAGAGACAGGTCTCAATTCCCATTGTGCCAAAAGTGAGCTCGGCACTTCTCACAATTGCAGAGAGGCACAATGACCGAGATATCAGGGTATCTTCGCATATTTTGATGCAAACTGAGGGCTCACCGTTTGCCAGATCTCGGCCATAGAAGCATTGACACAATTGGTGCCATTATATCCTTCGCTGCACAAAGCACTCAACCAGAGGTTGCACGCGCTGTGTCATCAGATATTCACTGGTTCCATACATCATACGACGGGGAAATTTCTTATTGCTACCGCGAATCTCTACGCCGTGCTCCACTTCATTGGAGGAAAAGTCGGGGGTATAAATATATGGCGGAACTGCTTGGACGAAGTCCTGCAGTTCTCCTGGTCTGCTTGGCTAACTTTGCGAACGACGTTCCCTTCAAGTGCTCAACTAAGTCAAAAGGCCATGGGATTTTTACGCTCAGCCGACGGCAAACTCCCCAGTCCTCTCTTGCACACCGACACGATGGCTGCCAATCCCACGGTAACTACTGCACTCAACCTCGACAAGCTGAAATGCGGAGTCAGCGCACTCAATGCACTGCTAAGGTAACCTCAAAACTTTAGCTATATGCGTCCAATTGTCTCATCAGCACTGCAGAGCACCTGCTAATCGCCCTGTTAGAATACCGATAGGTCTTCTTGCAGCCTTCTGCTGGTGTCTGTTAGCAAGCACTGTTGATGAAGAAGTTGGTTATAATTTTTTGTTCTTGAAGTGCACTCACGCCGCCCTAGACCCAAACTCACATAGACTCGCAAGTTAGGATTGCTGAATCTGCAGCGGCACCACAAATTTGGATGCAGGCTTGCAGTTTGCTTTCTTCCTTGACCAACACGTAAGCTCGATGTTTCGTCTTGTGCATGCATCTATTAAAGCCCTGTTTCTCAGCGCGCAGGGCCTGCTAGCTCCACACACATCGAGATTCATCATGATCATCTCGTCTCACCTTGAAAAGGAGCTTGAGTAGTGCGTAGGATTCTTGCTGGAGACCCTTTTACTCACGTCAAGGTCAGTTCGCAGAGGCACGCATTCCTTCGGTGTGCCTACCATCTACTCTACTTTTGTCCCGTCGTTGGTGCTCCACTCGGGACTAACCGTCTTTTGAAGGCAACCCTATCTATATTGTCTCCTCTCTACTCCCACCAGTCACGTACAGAGACAGATCCAGGAGCTAATAGTCAGCCAAGAGCAAATAAAAAGAGGCGACGAGAGTATGAAGTGGACAACGTGCTTTCGACAACCAATACCATGATCTGTACGACAATCGATGAATGTAGCACATTGATTGCAGCTCTAGATGGTGAGCGCCTTAACTTATGTTCAGACACTGCCTGCTCATATACATCCTAGTTACGAATCAATGCATGTTGAATCCAGAACTTGCTCCTTCCACCTGCTCCCTTGCGAACCGAGTACTTCTGTCCATCCTATTGTCACTTCCTTCAATACCACCCTCCAGTCTTTCATCCGATCCTGACTTCCACGGGAGGGTGATCGGAAAAGTTCGTGATATATGTGTTGAAAGCGCACAAGGAGTCTCGCATGCCATGAGCAAATGCACCAACCTTGTCCTCCGTTCATTCACCTCTGAGGTATGTGAGCCCATTCCTGCAGCGAACTCTTCCGAACGTGCAACATGCACAGAATTTGACGGCGCACGACAAGCTTCATTGCCACGTTGACCTTCTGTTGCATCCCCGTCGACCACCACTTGTTCGTACGCTGCCTTTCGTGGAGTCTCTCTCGCTCTCGTCCGCGGAGGAATGTACAGAAGAAACGGCAACTCGAAATTTGCTTGGTCTGGCTTTTGACCACGGCGGAACCCGCTCAAACACTTCTGAGCGACAAAATCATCCTAAACTACTCAGCCAGAGCTTCTTGGTTCTGGATCGACAAATATCCCCTAACCCACTGCAAGAACGAGCACCACTGACCTCTTTCGAGGTGCATCCGCAAACTATAAATGACGCCAGTGGTAATTTCCAAACGAGAGTGGTCACTTCTCCTCTCCCCCGTGCAGTATCACCATTACAAGCCGTGGCGGATACGCCTACTGGATCGCCATCGACTTCCCAAAAAAGACCCGCACCAGCTGTATGTGTAGAGCCTATGTTAGTCGACGAGTCCGACCACGAAGAAGTGCCCACCATCAATTTAGACACAGACTCGGACACCTGAAATATACGTATAACAATATCCGTAGTGGATGTTTAAAACTCCAGGTATTGTATACAGGCCGAAATTAAGTTCGTTGTCTCTTGACTCGAAGAGATTCTGTTTCAATTCGCGAATTAACGCTAGCCTCGTCATCGGAAATTTCTGTCTGCGGAGGCGTAATTGGATTCTGAGCGAGATTCTGGGTCTTTCTACCGCATAAGCTTACTAAGTCATAGTGCGCCTTGAAACCCTTACCATGCCTAGCAATGAATCTACGACGATATTTTCTGGATCGAGTGACTTTGCACGTTCGAAAAAGATTTGGGCACGGTCGAGCATTTCACTATCGATTGGTTGTGTATCAGCCTCGCTCGTGGAACCAGGCTGAGAAGCAAGGACGGAGCACATTCCCGCATAGATGTGAAGTACGGCGTTGTCGCGGTAAGGAAACGAAGGTAGGCAACTGACATAGAGATACATCAGCATTGAATCGCGGTTAGACTTGAAGCTCGAACAATTCCAGTTCATCGAGGGCCTCTCTATGTCTTCCGGCCACGACGTACAGGTGGACGAGCTCACATAAGATTGCTTCCTTCTGTTTGATGACGAAGCGATCAGCAGAGGAGAGTATTGTGTGTCTGACGTGTACGAACGTCTTCTGGAAATTGCAGCATCACCGTCCGCAAGTAGTCGATTTTTGTCTGGTTGCTTTCTGTGCTATAGGAAGAGTGATCATCGAGGAGCCCGGTTGCGAGCATCCACGAGGTTCTCCAGTCGATTTCCTTACACCTTGCGAGGATTGCCCAAGCTTGGCGAGCACGGCGGAGATCCCCCCGTTGTATGCTGAGGTGGAGTGCATCGTAGAGCCGCCGCAGATGCACGCGGCGAGAGGTAAAAGGCGAGATGTCTCCTGGTGGTGAGAATAGGAATGTGTGGATGCTCGGCGGCATTGGCGACTTCCGACGGAAGCACCGCTGCAACAATGACCGCGTCTTCAAGCCGATCGAGTTTGCTCGTCTCGTAAACGTTACCTGCTACACGGCATATACACTCTCTTTAGTTCCTCGACGCTCGAGCAAGCAAAGTGCGATGCAATCTTTGGACGATGACTTCAGCTTTAGTTCGTCAGTATGGGGTGTACCTACGCCGGCACCCTCTCTGTTGTCTCCTCTACCACCTCCACCACCGTCCTCTTCTTCTCCCGCCGCATCTCCCGACCAACTCGATGATTTCGATGACTTCCACACCCCACTAGAATCAAAAACACCTTCCCTTGCGCAGGATAATGACTTTGCGGATTTCGGGGACTTTGGTGAAGTAGGGGGCTCAGATGTTAATTTCACTTTCGAGGAGGATACGACATTCAGCTCGGAGATACAAGGTCCCGACTTGTCGCAGCTGACCTGGAGGTTCCTCCGTCTAGATCCACTGCCTTCTGTGCACGACCTGAGTCTACAGATTGAGGAAATCCTGGGTCCAGTCTGGTCAGACAACCTGTCCAGTCTGACCAGTGACGAATATATTAGACAGGTCGAGGGCATTGGTCAGGTACTAACTACTCCAGCAAGGTGTGCCGCATATCACTTTACCCGTTCATCCTGTTCATGCCTTGTAGCCGCGAGCTATATTCATCACTATTGAATTCACCGCCCCTCATGGAACCTATCAGTTGGGTACGGTCACGTATACGACAGCAGCACTTAATCGCCCTTGGGCTCCCCGTTAACTTGGATGAACTACTTCCCCAAACCACCGCTAAACCCCTCCCACCTCTTCACATTTCGACTCGGCCCGTGTCCGCTCCTCCAGGAGCCGTAGTCGGTCCAATTCGGAGTACGCCTCCGTCCCGGAGTAATTCTCGAGCGGGGACGCGTTCAAATACGCCTCAACTACCTACACGAACTGGACCGTCGTCAATGGTGCAGCTAAGCATCGGCCCTAGGCCAGAGCTGGACACGAGGAAGATAGATGACCTATTGAGTCTCGACACAGGTGAGCCGTTGCGTTCGCTGTCTGCATTCCAAGCATATCGTGACCGTTTCGCAGATCAACTAAACCTGTTTCCATTGACAAAGCTGGAAAAATATCTCGCAGCCGTACGCCAGGAGACGACAAATACGTCCTCGCTTTTGACATACCTCCTTCAAACGCGCGATGCACTGCAGCAGGACTCAGAGACGTACAATAGGTTGATTGCAGAGTTGGTGAGCGAAGCTCAGAAACCTAAATCCGGGAAAAATAGGGTAGGGGTGAAACGCAGTGGGACGTTGGGCTGAGATAATTCGAAGGATACCACGTGATGTAGCGTTAGTTCGAGCAAAAAGTTTATCGGCGAGCCAATGAATATTCAAAGTGCTAGCGAAACACAGAAGTTCAGAGCTCACGCATCATGAACGTCGCTCTCTCGGTGCCTACCAAGGTCTCGAGTATCTCATTCTCGTTCCTTTCCACGAAGGACATCCGCAGAATATCCGTGAAGCAAATAGTGAATCCAGTCCTCCTCGATGACCTGAATAGACCTAATGTGGGCGGTCTGTACGATCCAGCTCTGGGACCAACTGATCGGCAGGACATGTGAGTCGTCTCATTCTCAGACTTAACTCTGCGGTAATTGTCCTTGCGCAGCTGTGCAACATGTCATCTCAGTTATTTCACTTGTCCCGGACACTATAGTCATATCGAGTTACCCTCTCCTGTCTTCCATCCTTTGTTCATGGTAAACATGTACAATGTCCTTCGTGGAACTTGTTTGTTCTGTCATAGATTCAAGGCCTCTCGAACAGTGGTGGGTGCAGTCTTCTTTTCATCGTTTACTCAGGGTGGAGTGCTTATTCGAAGCATAGGTGTGTAAGTACGTCGCTAAACTACGTTTAATGGAGCATGGTCTCCTCGAGGCTGCTTATGGCGTAGACGATATTCAAATCCAGTTGCGGGGCGTCGACGCTACTGAGGATAGCCGCGATGAAACTGTAGAGGAATTTGAAAAGCGTCTCGAGCTCTACGTCGCTATCCACCTTACCCGTGCATCAAGCACTAGACGCGATCATTACAAGAGTGAACTTGTCCACCAGGCGAGGAAAGAGCTTATTCTGGAATTTCTGAGGATGACTATATCCAAAACATGCCAGAATTGTTTGGCGTGAGTACCTTTTTTAACATGACTTTGACTTTCCTCATGCTAGTGTAATAGATACGGGTACACGTTCCGCAGGGAGGGCTTTACCAAGATAATAGAATATGATCTCTCTGCCAAGCATAAAAATCGGCATAGGGCTGTTGGACTCAGGCGCCCAGATGTACTTCTTGCTCAACAGCTAACAGCTTTGGGACATCCTTCAAGCTTGGACGATCCATTACTCGATGAAGTTGACGATCCCTCGGATTCTGAACCTGAAGGAGACTTGACCTATTCAGACGAAGAAGAAACAGTGGTGATGTCTGGGCGTCCAGGAGAAACGCTGCCCAAGTCAGCCAGCGGAAAAGTCAAAACTTTACGCGGACGTAACGAAAGGATCATGCCCCCAGAGGAATGTCGTGCCCACCTTCGTCGTCTGTTCGAAAATTGTCCCGTCATCTGCTCCCTTCTCTTTGGTCGACACGGTCCCTTTGCCCCTCTCTCACGCCATGGTCTATCTTTAGCCTCTCCCGATATGTTTTTCATGGAGGTGTTGTTGGTGCCGCCAACGCGATTTCGACCCCCATTAAAAATGGGGGATACTCTATTCGAGAACCCGCAGAATGAGCTCCTAGCCAGGGTTCTTAACACATCATACCGTTTGCGCGATTTGAATGCTGACCTAGCCGCTACATCGGCGAAAACGTCGACTGTGGATGAGGCCTCGCGCAGACGATTGTTGGGGTCGCTTCTTGAAGCTCTAATACAACTGCAGGTTGACGTTAACAGCTTCCTCGACAGTAACAAAAACCCACAGCCACTTCGTCAGGGAAAGCTACCACCTCGCGGCATAAAACAGGGTCTCGAGAAAAAGGAAGGCCTGTTCCGAAAACACATGATGGTCTGCTTTACGAACTTATTATGTCCCGGTACTGACTCGGCAAAATACTACAGGGGAAACGTGTTAATTATGCCGCGCGTTCGGTCATCTCTCCTGATGTCAATATTGAACCAAATGAAATTGGCATTCCACCTGTTTTTGCTAGAAAGTTGACATACCCAGAGCCTGTCACTTCATTGAATGTCTACCAATGTCGTCAATGGGTGATAAATGGGCCGAAGAACTATCCTGGCGCTTCTATGGTGGAGTTTGAAGATGGACGCCTGCAATCCTTGGTGACTCTTTCTTCCTGGCGTCTTCGTAATAGATTGAGCCAAACATGCATCAGGATAAAATGACGAAGGAACAACGCCAAGCCATTGCCGATATGCTTTTTACACCGCAGGATGCGAACGGTGGACGCAACAGCCTTTCGACAAAAACTCCGTCCATCAATAAAAAGGTGTATCGGCATCTGCAAGACGGCGATATCTTAATCCTGAACCGACAACCAACGCTACACAAGCCAAGTATGATGTGCCACAACGCTCGCATTCTTCAAGGCGAGAAAACAATACGCATGCATTACGCGAACTGGTCAGTGTCTTCCATGCTTTCTCTTTCCGGTTTTCGATCTTTTTTTTGTACAGTAATTCCTATAATGGTATGTCTATGTTCACAATCGTTGCATCCTTGTTTGTCAATCTATCCCCTTGCAAGCTGACTTCGACGGTGATGGTAAATTTCCTTTACTCGATCACCTACTACATCGTTGACGTTTTTCAGAAATGAATATCCATTTCCCCCGTATGTCAACAGCGCGCGCTGTCTTCTGGTTCTCATGCTCTTCTTAGAGAATCCGGTAGCTCAAGCCGAGGCCAGATTTATCGCTAACACAGACAATCAATACCTTGTACCTACATCTGGTAAACCTCTTCGAGGTTTGATACAGGATCACGTCGTTGCCGGAATATGGATGACATGTCAAGATACCTTCTTCTCTAGGGACGAGTACTTCCAACTTCTCTATGGAGCGCTTCGACCAGAAAGCGGTGAATCATTATCCGATCTTCTGAAGACCCTTCCGCCCGCCATATGGGTACCGAAGCCCCTTTGGACAGGGAAACAAGTGGTGCGTCCGATTCCTTTCGCAATTCCCTGTATTTATCCACTGGCTAGATTTCCACCGTACTCTTAAACATTACACCCAACGACGCCGAGGGGTTGAACCTCGAGTCCACTTCTAAAGTCCCGGGGAATCTCTGGGGAAAGGGGTCCTTGGAAGATAAGATCGTCATCCTTGGCGGTGAACTTCTTCGTGGCATTCTTGACAAATCAGCTTTTGGTGCCACAGACTACGGACTCGTGCACTCCGTCTATGAGCTTTACGGAGCAACTATCGCAGGACAACTCCTTGGTATCCTCAGTCGTTTGTTCACCAAATTCTTGCAGCACAGGGCCTTTACGTGTCGCATGGATGATCTAGTGTTGACTCCCGATGGGGACCACAATCGAACTAACATCTTGCGGAAGAACGCCAATCTCGGCACGGAAGGCGCCATCGAAAACTTTCCTTCATTGTCTAAAGTAACAGGAGAGGATATTCCGCCTGCGCTTACCTCCCTCCTTGAAGATGTCCTCCGAGACGACAGCAAAATGGCAGGTCTTGATGTGACTGTTAAAAGCAAGCTGGCAAAACTCACGAAATCGATCGCTGACGCTTGCATACCTTTCGGGTTACTGCGCAAGTTTCCTCATAACCACATGCAGGCGATGACACAGTCCGGTGCTAAGGGTAGTGCGGTCAATGCCCAACAGATATCTTGTGCCCTTGGTCAGCAAGAGCTAGAGGGCCGACGAGTACCAGTCATGGTCAGTGGTAAAACACTGCCGTCATTCAAACCATTTGAAACGAAGGCGATTGCTGGCGGATATGTCGCGAGTCGATTCCTGACAGGTGTCAAGCCGCAAGAATTTTACTTCCACTGTATGGCTGGTCGGGAGGGTCTTATCGACACGGCTGTGAAGACGTCCCGTTCTGGGTATCTGCAACGGTGTCTCATCAAACACTTGGAGGGAGTTCGTGTTCATTACGACCACACCATTCGTGGTAGCGACTCTTCTGTTTACCAGTTTATTTATGGCGGAGACGGTCTTGACGTCACTAAGCAGAAGCATCTCTTCCAGTTCAAGTTTATGGCGGAAAACCAAAATACTCTTCTCAACCTGTACCGACCGAAGAGTATCGCTGGCGCGATCAATGACGAAGATGCAGTGGATTATATGAAGAAGGTACTAAAGCGGTCAAGGACACGCCCTAGCAAATATGCCCCAGCTCCGCGGGAGGGGATGTCTCCCGCTCTCGACTTATTCAGTCCTTCTCGTTATCTTGGAAGTACCTCAGAAAAATTTGCCGAGTCCATTGAGGCCTATTTAGGCTCCAACCCTCCGACCATCAAGTCAAAGACCTCGGAAGAGGGGCAGGCGATCAAGCGTAGACAACATCCCATGAAACCCCGATACTTCCGCCTTTTGATGAATGTCAAGTATTTGAGAAGCCTCGTTGAGCCTGGAGAAGCAGTTGGCCTATTAGCATCTCAAGGGTGGGTCTCCTTCGCAGTATTGTTGAGATATGCTTATCATTCGGCTAGAGTTGGCGAACCTTCGACGCAGATGACCTTGAATACATTCCACTTCGCTGGCAAGTGACGCATTTTATCACCCACAGTCTCGCTCATTCGCCTTGAAGGTCATGGTGCTGCGAATGTCACTCTAGGGATCCCTCGTCTAAGGGAAATAGTAATGACAGCCTCACAAAAGCCCAAAACTCCATCGATGACCATGGACGTCGAGGCTGGGACTTCAGACGTTGACATAACAACCTTTTGCAAGAGAGCCAGCAAGCTCGTTCTTTCACAAATTACCGACAAGGTGGTCGTGAAGGAACGTCTGAGCGCTCAGGGTAATGCGCGCCGGAGAGAGTTCTCTGTTGACCTCTCCTTCTACCCGGAAGAGGAGTATGTCGAGGAGTATGATATCAATGTGGTCGAAATTCTTGCTGTGTTCGGGGGTCGCTTTCCTTCGACCTTGAAGCGCGAGATACTGCTAGAAATGAAGAAGCTGGATGCCGATCTTAGGAGTCAGATGGCGCAACTCGGCAAAGGCAAAGCAAGCAAGGAGCCGGTAGTGGGAGAGGTTGACGCCAATGCCGACGACGGAGAAGAGTTTGTTGAGAGGGCTGGGGGTGGGGAAAGCGAACAGGGTGACGCGGATGCCGACGACGCCAAGCGTGCGCGCCAGAGCAAGGAACAAGCTTCGTACGAGTCTGATGAGGAGAATGAAGAGGAGTTTGATGATGCCGCGGTAGAAGCTGCGTATGCCTCTGAGGGGGGAGACGACGCAGTCGGTAGAAAGGCGGACGACCAGACACCGGGACCTGCTACACTTTGCGAGCAGGTGAAAGTTGTAGCAGATATGTTCGTCGAGAGTTTCCGTCAAGCCTCGGACTTCAAATTTTCGGGATCGGCATGTTCATTCAAGCTTGAAGTGAGTATTGTGATCTTGCCGCGAATGTCGCTTAACGAACCACCTAGTTCCCTGACGACTTCCCAAAACTTCTCTTGGTTGGGATTGTCGAGCGCGCCTGTCGCAAGACCGTCATTCGAGAGATTCCTGGTATTACGGATTGCTTCAAACTTGCCCATGAGAAAGGGACTGTCCAGGTTTGCCATTTCGTTGCTAGTTTGGAAGCACTCTAAATTCTAGGAGCACAGCTTACTACCAATGGGTCGAATTTCCGCGGCATTTGGCAATTTGCAGGCGGAGCGGGCGACAGTATTATCAATTACGACACTATCTACTCCAACGATATCTATTCTGTTCTGAAGACGTATGGCGTAGAAATGGCACGCGCTGCCATTCTACGTGAGGTCGGTGGGGTATTTAGTGCGTACAAGATAGATGTCGACATGAGGCATCTTGAGTTGATTGCTGATTACATGGTAAGCACACGACCAGACCTTATGAACGGGAAGCTGATGCGCGATAGACTTTCGATGGTGGATACAAGCCATTCAACCGAAAGGGTCTTTCGGCCAATCCGTCGCCACTTCTGAAGGCATCCTACGAGACTACAGCTGCCTTCTTGTCGGAGGCGGCCTTATTTGGTGACTTTGATGACCTTTCGACGCCGTCAGGTAACATTGTGATGGGTCGGCCGAACCAGACGGGGACGGGGGTATTCGATGTGGTCATGCCTGTCGCTTGATCTTTACGTAGTTTGGGGTGGCACGTGATGAATCATTGTTTGTTATTATTGTGGCGACTGCGGGCAATTTTCGTTGTCTCACGCGTTGTAACGTGGCTTCAGCCTCGAGGCCCAGGTGATGTCGGCCGTCCGCTGATCTTTGTTCTCATCTTGAATACCCTTGCACCCACACGATCTCATTATGGAGACATCTCGTCGCATGCCACTGCAGGACCTTCCATTAGAACAATTTCTCACATCTGGCATTGCTACTGGAAGCAAAACACCACAGAATCACAAACGTCCACTGTCTCCGTCGCGGACCACTCCTTTCAACCCTGCTAAGCGCCGCGTCTTGGATGCTGAAGGCATTTCGCTCTCTAACAATGTTGTCAAATCTTCCTCTCATCCCGTACCATTTATACTCTTCAACATGCACACAGTGACACCATCTAGACCGTCACGACTCGGCAATGGGTATAATTCCTTCTTTGATTCTTGTTTAGCCAACTTAAATATCACGTTAGGGCCGTTCGAAATTATGGAAGTTCTCAAGGAACATCGTCTCCTTTGTCGTCCCAACGGTGTTCGCCCTCTCGCGAATCCTACCCTAAGCCAACAATTGAATCATCTACCAACCCGCAGTCCAGGCATTATCCTGGTTTCGACATCTTCCGAGATGGCGAACTTCGCCGCGGCTCCCCAGTTCGAAGGACGCCTCTGCCACCTGCTGGCCATGCTCAGGTTGACGGACCCGAGGAGGACAAGGAGAATGTGCCGCTCAGGAGGAAGGCGAAAAAACCTAGTTCAAAGAAACGCTCCTTGCCTGGCCCCGATAGTTTTAATGCAGTGTCCCTCAGCGCGTCCGTGCAAACGAGCAAGGTTGCTCGTCCAGGACGAACACCATTTTCTGCGCGCCACGCTCTGCGATGATCCGTCCTGGTTTTTTTCCCCTGGGAGCTATTCCGCGCCGGCGAACCCGATCGTGTTGCAAGATAGAACGAGGAAACGTTTGGAAGGCTGGAGGAAATGTCAAGGGTATAAGTCATGGTGATTCCTGCAAATATTGTCGTTGATACATAGGAAATGCTACGAAACCTACGGAGTATGTCATGTTATCATATGGTGTTAGTTGATTTGTATTGTCTCCTACGAGACCGTAATGTTACGTTAAATTGGATACAAGTATCGATGCATAGTCATGTCGGTTATGGCGAACTAAATCTGTCGCCGGCACTTGACTCCGTTTCAAAGGGTGATTACTCGCGGCTCAGCGCTACGATCTGTCAATCGTTTTCCGGGCTTCTCGTTCTCTATATCGGAAAATTCAAAACGACCTCAGGATGGGCAATGTGCTTTAGTTGGATTAGCTTAAAACAACCCTGAAAATCCCCTTCTTTTTGCTTGTCTTCATCCAATCACAACACTCGGACGGCTGATAGGCTTAGAGTTGTCAAGCGATAATGTTACACAGCTGCTCTTCAGACACACTATAGCTAGGACGAATGCAAATCGGAAAGATCGGCCTGGCGACAGGCAAACACCTCGCTTGGCGCGTTCTATTTACAACCTGTAAAACTAATCATATCATGGAATTGCTTGTAGCATACCCCTCAAGCAAGCGAAGTCGTCGGTTCATATTGCGGTCGCGCAGTCACTGTACCCGCAGCGCAAGTACAAATAGATGGTACGAAAGAATTACATAATTACCCCATTCAAGCGGTTTTGCGTACGTCCACGACGAAACTGTGAACGGTCGCGCTGAGATGAGGCTTCCAGTCACCAACGCGATCCTATTTGCCTCACTGTCGTCCGTCGTGACGGCGCAGTTTGGATTCTTCGACCACATGTTTGGGGGCCAGCAGCAAAAACAACAGCAGCCACCGCAAGGAAGCTCGCAGTGGGCAGCACATGCGAATGCAGGTCCGTGTAGACGACTACTCTGTCCGACGACATATTCACGCGGTTTCACAGTTTCCTGTTCCTTGTATCTGTGTCCAGACAGTTTGGTTTGCGTTGCTCGGCCCTCGGAATGTCCATGTCCCCGAGAGGAGGATGTCAAGTGCATCGTGCCCGACGCAGAAGATGAAGGTGGAACCGTAGTATGTGCGAGAGGGGCGAGTGGGTGTACGTCTGTTGAACGGCTAGCGCGTGCACATTCGAGATGAGAGCGGTGCGCACGATGGATATTACGGCCAGTATAAAACCAATCGAGCGCCACATAGATACATGCACCTTTGGGTAGATTATGTAATTCGAGCCTCGCCTGGAACTATCACTCGCACCGGGCAATGGCTGCTCTCCGACCAACAGTACGTGTCCTCCAGCCGTTTTTTTACCACTCAGCTCAGCTGGCCCACCTAGGCAAAGCTTCCCCCCGGCGCCAATCGCGTCCTCTTTGTCAAGAATCTCAACTATCAGATCACGGGCGAAGATCTCTATGACCTCTTCGGTCGCTACGGGAGCATTAGGCAGATTCGTATCGGGAATGAACCGAAAACAAAGGGTACAGCGTTTGTTGTTTTCGACGACGTGATGGACGTGGGTAGCAAACTTTTGTTGGTGGTTTGTTCTGACCCATGTTCGCAGGCAAAGAATGCACTCGATCACCTGAACGGGTTCCATTTACAAGAACGGTATATTGTCGTCCTTTACCATATGCCTGCCAAACAAGATGCTGCAGCAGCAAAGGCTGACCTAGCGCGGAGAGAAGAAGAGCTCGCGCAGCTCAAGAAAAAACATGACATTGGAGACGACTAGCCAGACAAATCTCGCTCATTCACACTCTGTAGCCACTGTCCGCGCTTAGTATCGCACCACACTGTACTTATTGTGCATGTTAAGCGAACTCTATTGGGGACCATGCTACGAAAGCTTCTACGAGGCAACGTCCGTCTCGTTAGTTCAAAAGCAGCAAGTTATTCTATGCAACAGCTCCTGCATGGTCAGCCGCCGCAACTGGGGCATTTCTTGTTTATTTGTGGCGCTGAGTCAAACAATGTCATCCACAAGTTCTGCAATTGAACGAGTCGCATACCATACTGCTGCGGATATTGGTGGCTGGATTAGAATGTATCGGTGAGTTCGACAGATCATAAGCATGAATGAAGTACCTACTACTGCCAACATGTTTGGGTGCACCCCGGCGTGATGCAGCTTTTGGAATGCTTGGGACTGAACCTGCAGTTTCGAAGATCGCACTTGATCTAGGAGGCATTAGCCACGTCCCTACAATGCATGGGCCCACCTACTTCTTCATCTGGCTATTCAGAACCGTGGTGAGTGGCGATTGGGATACGAAATACTATGTCCTACCAGAGTTACAACGTGTCCGCACCTATGATACGGCTGGCTTAGAGAGCGTGCTCTTTCAGGGAACGTGAAGTGGACTCACACTTTGTAAGTGTTCTGCACTCTTCACGTCGAGAAGAGGGCATGAGACTCGGAGTCAGTGCGGGTGACGTATTACGCACCTTCTCCAGTAACACATATCGATCGCTGAATGAGGGGGCAGCACACGAGTCGCCGTTTTTATACCTCCAGCCACGGTTCTTTCATCTGGATGAGAGTCTGTTAACGTCACCCCTCCGCCCGGAATATGGCAATCAATTCAAAGACTGGAGCAGTGAATCAGGATGGCGGTCCTTGGCCAAGGGGCGGCCCAGCGGGTGTTGTGCCGGAAACGCCCACGTCAAACTCGTCAGAAGTGACAACCCTTCGATGATGCATCCACAAAGTGGGCTCGGGTGGTCCGTATGGGCAGTTGCAGACACGGGCAATGCTGAAACAGGTATCATCTTATCGCGCATTCCCGGCCATCGAGTCACACTGGTCAGGTTAGCATATCGGAGCATGTGAAGGGATCAAGGCGGTTCATTTGATAATGCTTGTATACAGATCTTTTTTGACGGGGCGATGGGGGCGATCTCATGGGATTCGTGAGGAGGAGACCTTTTCGGAAAATCTTTGTGTATGACTGGAGATAAGTGTCGACCTGCCACGTGTGGCTGCCCTCATCAACTCTATTTCTCAAAGCGGAGATCAACCTCAGCTGTGACTGCCATTCAGAGACGGCGTACTTCATTTTACGAACGAATTTCGGGACCATTATCTTGCGCTGTTTGAGGCTCGCCGTACCCATCACTTGCGAGACCGTCTCAACCATGGTCCGGTCTCCGTCTACAAATTCGATTTATACTACGAAAGTGAAACCTGTAGAAGAGGCGTGCAGATCCTCGTTAGTGTTTCAGAAATGTTTATCACATCCAACTGCGTTCCTGTCTCTTCATGGTGGACGAACGCTGATAGAGAGAACTTGCGTAAAACCGGTCACCGACGGACTATCCTTTGGAGCTGACCGGAAAAGGGGCAAGAAATCGTTGTCGTAATTTTTTCTTATAGGAGGCCGCTGACGGTATCGATCCTCACTGCCTTCGGGACCTGTTTTACAATGTTCGCGCGAGGAGGCGGGCTATATGAAGCGAAAGGGGCAAATCGTACGGTCAGCGGGGGTAGGGGCACTCGTGGAGGCGTGATCGGAAGTCCACGGGGTGGCAGGCCCTGCTAGGGAAGCGGTTGCGCGTGGCGAAGAGTAGGATCACCCACCAACGGTGAATTATACCGCTTGGCTCGACACCTTTCGGAGGAGGGTGCAACCGAGGAACCGAGGAAACACCTAGGCCCCTGTCAAGGTGATACACACTCTCCAGGCGGGTCGTCCTTAAGGTAAGGAGAGAACGGGCCCAAGGAGTCGCGAACATCCTTGAATCGAGACACGCCCATCTGTGGGTCGGATGACAACAGCCGACGGGGATCATTCCCGTTTCTGGCCGATGAAACCGACGGATCATGATACAAGGTGTAGGTTAGATCTCAACCGATTACGGAGTCTTCATCCAGGGGTTAAAGAATGACATTGACTTTCCAGCCCTGAGTTCAGCCGCTAGGTGTTGGGAGCGTGACGCCCCCTGACGATGGCTGTACTGTGAAATAACATAACCCTGGCCGGATTGGACTGCTTCGGGGTTGGGGTAGCTAGGAACCTATGCTGGTCGATACCAGGGAGGAGTGGACAAGTTTCATGCGATTACATACCAGCTCCGTGTGCCTGTGCACCTCTGGAAGGCTGTCGCCGGACCTAGACAACCGGGACAGGATGCGCGGCACCGGGAACGTATTGTCAGGTCCTAGCAAGAGATAATTAAGCCACTGGAGTCGGTGCGCCACCGAGCTGTGAAGTAGAGGCACAGACTCGCACTGGTACTCAAGCATCCGTCAATGCCTGCTCGGTTGCGTCACTGCCAGCCGTCTTCTGAAACTAGCGCAGAACCTGAGTGGTCAAATGAAGAGTCGTCACTGTCCCTCGGTATCCCTGAGGTGACACGTGCTCATGTACCCTGCCGCCACGCGCGCCGCATGCAGATCTCCTACAATGAAATTAAAACGTGACTATGTAGTGAACTTTAGGGGTGTGCCAGCGTGTGTGTGGCAGAGGAGGGACATCAGCACCTTTGACCGAACGCAACGAGGTATCTGCTTGCTTTGGAGCTGGCCTGCATGGGAACTTGAACGCGCACGTTGAGTTAGAATTGTCTCGGGCCGCGGTGCGACGCTTAAAACACGCTTCACAGTGTGGCCGGTAAGACCGAAAGCGACTTCCTAGTTATTTTCCGAATTAGGCAACCAAATAGGATGGATGAACTATACGCGAGCGAGCGGCTGAGCATTTTTTGCTAGACACCACGTGCAAGCGGGGTGGATCGCACAAAGTAATCAGCCTAATAGTAAGCCTCACAGCGATTAGTCGGACTGCCTCTGGTGTTTTCCGGATTACAAGAACAGTAGCACTCGACAAGATCGATCAACACAGGAATATAGAGATACCAACACCGCAACGGCATCATCGGTACATATGAGAGCCAATCAACGGGTCAAAGCTACCACAACATAACACATTTTAGATGAGTTCCGCGGCGTTGACCGGCATTTCATCCTGGAATATGTAGTGAGCGCGATTCGTGGCAATGGCAGCCAGGCAACTTACTATTTGGGTGCTGTAAAATTGTTCTGCAGGAAAGGCGTGACTACAACGGCCGGAGAACGATAAAAACTGATCTTACCAATGTCGCGCAGGATGCGTACGTCGTCAACCGTCACGAACTAAGAAACCCTGTGTGAGAAGTCGACGAAGAAGAGAGGTGTACCACGTACATTGATAGCGACCCCTTTCCTGCCAAATCGTCCAGAACGACCGATTCGATGTATGTAGTTCTCACGATTCCTGCAGAGGATACAATCAGAATCGTGCCAGTGCCAAAGGACGAGCAGTTACGCTGGGAGATCGTAGTTTATCACGAGCGAGACTTGCTGGACATCAATTCCTCGGGCCCAAACGTCTGTCGTAATAAGCACGCGCCTACAACAGTCATTGCAAAGTGCTTCCAATCACGCGAGCTCATGACTTACGAAGTTCCTCCGCGGAACTCTGCCATGATAGCGTCTCTCTCTTTCTGCACCATCTCACCGTGCATCGAGGATACAGTGAAGTTGGCAGCTCTCATCTTCTCTGTTAACCAATCAACCTGTCAATATGGTGAGTCTAGCTGACGGTATTTTAGTCACAGACCCAAACCTTTCGTCGCGTGTTACAGAAAATCACGGCTTGCGTGATGGTGAGCGTGTCGTACAAATCACATAGAGTGTCAAATTTCCAGTCCTCCTTTTCGACGGCCACGAAGAACTGTTTAATCCCCTCAAGCGTCAGCTCGTCACGCTTCACTAGGATTCGGATAGGGTCCGTCATAAATTTAGTCGTCATCTCCAACACGTCGTAGGGAAGCGTGGCACTCAACAACACAACTTGTGTTGCCGGAGGAAGATAGCGGTAGACGTCGTATATTTGATCCTTGAATCCCTTATTTAGCAACTCGTCGGCTTCGTCAAGGACCAGCATCTTGATGTTCCGTGTCCGGAGAGCTCTTCGGCGAATCATATCAAATACACGTCCCGGAGTCCCTGATACCACATGTTGCCCGTATTCAAGCTTTCGGATGTCCTCACCAATGGACGTCCCTCCAATGCATGCATGACACTGGACGTTCATATAGTCGCCAAGAGCAAGCACGACGGATTGAATTTGAGTAGCAAGTTCTCTTGTCGGGGAGAGAACGAGGGCCTGAGTTTCCCGCACAGAAACATCGATGGATTGGAGGATGGATATCGAGAAAGTCGCAGTTTTACCGGTTCCCGACTGGGCTTGAGCGATCACGTCACGTCCTTGAATGATGGGTAATATAGCACGTTGCTGGATGGCAGAAGGCTTTTCAAAATCTGGAGGAGGCAGTGAGACTTGAAGAGGAAGAGCTAAAGCAGAGACAGACTGTAAGCGTAGATTCCTCGGAGAAGATCCTCCTTCAGGCTGAGGTCGTCAAATGTAGATACAACCGAGACAGCTTCTGACGACTCGAATATAAGTTTCTGGAGGAATACATCAGCAACGCACACAAACAGCCTCAAAGGTCCACCTCACCTCGTCTCCGGGGTTAATACCAGACATTCTCAGCGACTTTTTGTTGGAGGATATAGGGCAGAGTGAACCGAAGGCAATTGCGGAGTTTGAAAACAACCGAAACCGGATTTTGCCCGCCTTCAAGCTTTGCATGGAAGACCATGGACTCCATCATTGAAGCACAACGACAGACCCACGAAGAAATCGAGCGCTACGAGATAGCGCTTTATTCTCTCTTGTCTCGAAACCAGCCTACTCATGAAGTCGGGTTGCAGACAGAGCATAAAGCAGCTCAAGCGCTGGGCCGCATTTCTTCTCGCGTAGCCTCACTTAAAGCCCAGTATGATGATGAAGATGCCCGCAAGGCTGAGACTGATGCGCTAACTGCGCCGGTTCAGCCAAGTGACCTCTCCGAGTTCTACGCGCGGTTGGTTAAGATTCAGGACCACTACAATAAGTATCCTGATGTTGCGGCAGGAGCCTTCGAACTAGAGCTCGCTGCTCTTCTTGAGGAAGGGAACCAAGATGGAATAGACGACGAATTCGAGGAGGAGGACTGTGCGTACTAAAGCATATAGCCACCTGTGACGCTTCATTCATCACCCGTTCAGCTGTATCGTTGATGTTCTCCGGTGAAGAAGCATATGGGAAATACGTTGACTTGTACGCGAACCACACCGCCTACAACAACTTGAGGAACATCACAAAGAGGCTCCCCTACTTGCAATACTTGGATGTCCTTCTAACAAGTCAGGATGGCACACTCCACCACGAACTTCCAAAGCAAACGCGGGGTTCCAAAGAGTATGAGGTGTAAGTGTATCCTTGTCGTCAGGTGCAATTGCTGTACTCAGCTTATCTTAGCTATATTCAGAATTTGCACAATTATCTGTTATCCTTTCTCAAGCGAACGCAACCACTTATGGACGTGGAGTCAAAACACCGGAGGGACGAAGCTGAATTTCAGAAGAGGTGGGAGGCGGGCGAATTTGATACCCACTGGGAAGATCAAAGCAGCAAACGCGTGCCCTCGGAGGAAGAGGGAGGCATATGGTGCTCTGCTTGTGAGATATTTCTTTGTTGGCATTGTACGTGCGTTCATGCAGTTGGTCACAGGCCAAAAAAGTTACTCCAAGCAAACGGTGTACGACGCACACCTGACTTCCAAAAGACACGTCAAGGCGATTGCTAAGCAAGCCACCTCCGACGAGCCTCCACAAAATCCGAACGGCGTCCATGCATCCTCTACAACTTCATCCAACGATACGGGTTCATGGCGATCCAGGTTACGCAACGCTGCGTTCTTCACATATCTTTCATCCTCCCTACTTGTCACGCTCGCTCCTACACTCGTTGAAACGAAATCCAATGTGGAACGCCGCTTCTCTCTCACTGCACGCGAGCGTGAGCAGGAACTACTTGAACAAGCAAAACCTCCTGTTGCTCCCACAAACAATGGCGATGGTGTAGGCGAGGAGGAAGAGGAAGAAGAAAGGATTTACAATCCACTCAAACTCCCGCTCGGCTGGGATGGAAAGCCGATTCCATATTGGCTGTATAAGCTGCATGGTCTAGGTGTCGAGTACCGGTGCGAGATATGTTCCGACCACGTGTACATGGGAAGGTACGATGGATCTTCTGTTGTTAGCCGATCATCACTCATGATCCAATCTGCTTCAGGAAAAACTTCGATCGACACTTCCAGGTACTTGTCCTAGTTGACTCGGTTACCTCAGACAATCTGACTACTATTTCCAGGAATCCCGACATGCTTTCGGCATGCGAGCTTTAGGTTTACCAAACACAAAACACTTCCATGAAATCACCCGCATAGAGGATGCGCTATCACGTGCGTGTATTTCTTCGTGCACCCCGTTTGTGGTCAACCAAGACTGAGAATTGCCTTTAGTCGCAGAGAAGCTTAAACGGGAAGGAAGGCACGAAATATTCGAGCAGGAAACGATGGAAGAGCTTGAGGATGACGAGGGCAATGTATACAATAAGAAGACATACGAGGATCTAAAGAAACAAGGGCTCATTTAGCTACAGTACAGTACCTTGGTGCTCGTGGATGTCGTTTCCCTTGTCCAGCATTGCGAACTCATTCCAATTCCATCTTTCCCAAAGGAGAAAGTCTATTAAGCTATTTCACAGGTCCAGAAGTATTTGGACTTTTACGCGCTACTGGCTCAGGAGTAATGGGTATGGGGAGGTCAGCTGCGTGTGAATAGAGCTCCTCGTCTGATGAAGGGCACGATGACAAGGGCGAGTCCCCAGGTGAATCAAAGGGATTTGCGGGAGTCGCTTCCAGTAGCGCGGGCGAAATCACCAAGCTCCCCTCACTGGTTTCTAGGAGTGTCTCAGTCTGGCGACTCGAGACGAATGCCGGGGTGACACGCACCAAGTTGATCCCACCAATGTGAATCATCTGAACTGGGAATGGGCACTGTCACGCATCTCCTCAGGGACAAGGCCAATTCAGACTGAAAAAAAAAGCTTACGACCGTCCATCTCGGATGGCAAGGCGAGCGGCGTGTTCTTCTCATCGGGTATCTCGCCAGTAACAGTATCCAAGGAAGTCTCGAGTAGCAAACGAGAGAGTGCGGCGCGTTTTACCGCATCAATAACCCGTACTTCAGTTCGGAACAGCGCGAAAACTGAATGGGTAACATTTCAAGATGCTGATGCTATAGTGAGAAGTTTTCAAGTTACCTGGTCGGTGATCGGAACCCCGGAGCTCAGCGCGCGAATAAACGGACAAGTCTAGGCTGCCTTGAAATAGGATCCTATCTGGGACGCAGGTGAAGCGGGACAAAGATGGAGGTGTCTGAGGCCACATACCAGTCCAAGCTGGTATCCGCATCTTCTCACTCGAGTCATAGTTGTCCGTCCCGACGTCATACTTGTATGTGGGTGGGAACAACAATGGCCCTTCGTCGTAGCCTGCAAAAACTTCACCGGCTTCGATTGCCAATCTCAGCTGTGCATATGTTTTATTCTCGGTGTCTCTAGGAGCAGACACTGCTTACTTGGTCGGACCCAACAAGTGGATCATAACATCCCTCCGTTATAAGAGTTCTGACCTTTTCATTGGGAAGGTCAATGCGATAATTGGTGTCAGCAAGCCAGATAATATTGCTACAGAATTTTCATCAGGAAATGTTCCTTCCCTCGTTCACGAACGTACTCATGGCTTGCGATTGTTTTCCCTTTGAGAAAGTGCAGTCCGTTCGTAATTGTCCAAAAATCGGCGTTGCGTTCATCAATATTGGAATGTCCAGCGGCCAGATGGGCAGTGACAAAGCAGAAGCTTGTGTCGCGATAGTCCAATCGGACGCCAATTCCCCCTTTATTTCCTGAGATGCCTCGCAAACCAGTCTGACCAAAGGATTAGGTTAATAGACCGTTTTGATGTAGACGATGTGACCCACTTTCCGGGTAGTACCTTCGACATTGCGGATTACAGAGGTTAGTTCTGACCTAACTATAACAAACAGGGCGGTGCCGACCAACTGCGAGCGGAACATGACGTCGGAGTAAACAAACTGAATTTGGAACTGAATACCTGCTCGCTACGCAGTAGCACGTATTCTCCCGGAGTCTTTGACCGACTATTAATTGTTTCCATGATCTTATGTTCCCACACCCGCCTGTGTTTGTCCCATCACCAACAAGTCGAGTCAGTCAGGAAATGTTACACACCTTTTTTCTGGGTCAGTCTGGATTATCTGTTGAGCAGTGAGGAGCACGATCTCTTGGAAGCCCAAAACAAAGATATCTGGCCTATAGGATCGGACGTCAACGAAGCGTTCACATAAATGTGACAGCTTACTCGAGAAAGTCTACACCAGCAGGAACAGTCAGCTGCACCTATCGAGGGAACCGTTCATTAATTTAGCTCACTGTCTCGGGGGAACAACCAAGGAATCAAGCTTTCGGACGGTGGCTGTACACTGTATGTTCATGTCAACGGAAGTGAGAACAGTATTCTTTGGTTTACCCTGCCATTCACGTTCCAGGTGCCGGCGAATATGGTACACGGACAGGTGGAAGAATATTCCGATATGCTGCAAGCAATTTAGTACCAATGACAAGCGCAACATTTGAGCAACAGACCGCTCGTTCAGTGCCTTTCGGACCATGTCATGAACAGGATCAAATATGTTTACTTGTGTCTGGTGACTGAGGTTGCCCTGAGAGACCCTCAGAAATGTGTTCAAGAAAAAGGAGTCGATGAACCTACGAGGAACATGTCAATTGCGACCTGTTTGCTCTTGTCCTGGAAATTATTGATATACGCTCTTGACACGCTCTTCGTTGCATCAGAGAGAACACCTTTGGAGGAAATTATTATTATTCCGTATCTCCTGAGAGATAAGCCAAGAAAGTCTACCCGCTAATGTCCGTCTTCCAGTCCGCGTAAAGCTTGTATTCAGAGCACCAGTACCGGCATATATGCGCGATAGTGCGTCACCATTTTCTGCCCAGAGTTCCCTGTGATATGCCCAGAGAGCGCCGGCTTGTAACCATTCGCGACGGACAAGACCAAGGAACTGCTCGATCGATTCGCGTGAAAGGATATCTTGGACGAAATTGGTCCGGTCCAAGCTATGCCAGAAGTCAAGAGCGAACAGAGAGTATTTGAATGTATGTTACCAATCCAAACAATTCGTTCTGAATACTCCATGTTGTTCCGTGATTATTTCATCCGTTGAGGCATCAATTAACGTGAACCCGAAGCGATCCATGTGATGAGCGATATCTTCCAAGCGACTTTGAATGATAAGAATGAGAGCGAGCGATGAACAATGGGCGATCGACTTACCCAAGTTCGCGCACAATGCTGTCGTGACCACCGATTCTGACAGCGTTGTGGAAGTCATAGTGTGTGATGCCGAGCTGGTCACCCCAAATTCCTTTGGCTTGGTTCAAGTGTTTTGCGTACGCTGCTGTCAGGGTGACTTCATTCTCCTTCGTACCAAGTAAATTAATCGCATGCATCGCCCCGTATTCTTCTGTGAGGTGTGCAAAGTGGCGCTCAAACGCGGGTTGTGATGCGTGTGGACGTGTTATTTGAATGCGCTGACCAAACGTCTGTATGCCTTGCTGTTCCCAAAATACTGCTCGAGAAGTGAGATGAAAATGAAAGTAAGCGGAGAAATAGCATACAAGGAACACTTCCTCGAACTTGCGTATAACTCACGCAGTGTTGGTCTGTGCTCAGGATTGTTTCGGTCTGCTTGGACCCTTGGTTAGAAATAGGTCAGAGGGAGAGATCGTTTGTCCACTTGCCTCTACAAAGTTTGCGGTGTTTCCGTCATCATCAACGCCTCGAGTATTGAAGCGGGTGCCTGCTCTCTTCCACCCGAGGCGTGATATCAGAGACAACGTCGCAACCACAGGAGTACCATTAACGGGTGGTACTGGCAGAGCCATAGTAGACACTCCTACGTATCCCTGTATGACGAGAACCTAGATATGGACGCAGGTTCATATATCGTTTACTTGAGAAAAGGCGATAGTGCACACAATGAACTGGCAGCGATCGAGATCTTGACGTTCGTGTGGATCGAGTTTCTCCCGAAAGTCAAGTAAGCTTCGGACGATGTATTCGTTCCAAACGAATCGTTCGTCAAAGACGCCGATATCATGTTGGGCGCCACTATCTCGAGACAGCCGTACGGTGAGGCGTGTAGACAGATCCCACGGCGGATCCATGGCATAGTAGAACGAGCCAGAGGAGAGGATCTTTGTGAGCGGCACGCATGGGTGTTCGAAGACCGCATTTGGGTTGAGGGTTTGCGAATATACGTCTCTGTTTGACATCGTGTCCATCACGCTCTCTGGATGGACGAGCGAGTCTTGAGAAGAGGAGAAATCATCCCAGGAGGACGATGTTAGGCAGTAGAATTGAACATTATGGATCCTTGCGATGTTTTCTGGAAGTGATAGAGATGGGCGGGTATCCCCTACTTCAGTAGCCGCAGTGATTACTGCAAGGAATATGTCTAGGGGGATTGTGAGTGTGTACCAGGAGTAGGATGGTATACATGTACGCGCCATTTTCGACCGAGATGAGCCCCAGACATCCCCTCACAGTGCGGTGTGTCAGCCTGATTGCACCGTTAAGATGTACCTCATCGCCAGGGAGAAATTCGACCACGACTTGACTGGCATTGGTTTCCGCCGCGCGAAATACGAGTGCCCTGTGTGGGTGCCCTAGCCTCTCCTGACGAGCCGAGTCGGTCAAGAGATAGAGAGTGCGGGGATTGTGTCCAAGGTAGAGATGCATTGGACAAAGAATTGGGCCAGGACGTGTGACCGAGTTTACGCTGGGCGACAGAGCGAGAAAGGCGGATATAGGGTGCGGCAGGTAATAAAGATCGACTCCGGCAGAACGAGCGGCAGCTGGACATAAACAGCACCCAGGCTTACCTGATTTGCTCGCACTGTCTTCCGAGGGCTCGATTCATCCGCAGAAATGTCTGCACTTTCCGGATGGGTAGGGCTAGCATATAATGTACCAAACACATGTGTGTAACTAACCCGAGGTGCTCTCACTCGTCGACGGAATGGTTACGTCCAAAGGGCGGATGTCGTCTGGATGAAAGGACGGCCCCACCGTCCGCCACTTGCCTACGAGAATCCGACGAGTATTTTGGGAACCGGGATTGCTGGGCCTTGAAGTGAGGGATGCACGTTGAGTGCTGTGGGCTACGTGGCGGTGAAAGAAGAGGGGAGTGCAGGGGCACGGACGAAGGTGAGGGCAATGGATAAACGGGAACTGAGGCCGGGGATGGAGGGATGATTGGTCCATCTGGCTTGTGCGTGGGTAGGATTTTGTCCTTGGAGATGACAGAAAACATGGATTTAAACAATGACGATTTGGATCGTTGCGCGGCAGCAGGGGTGGAGGACGGATCCGGAATATTACCTGACGACGGACATCAGTCAGAGCGGAGGAGATGGGTGCAAAGACGTACCCGAGGATGTGGGAAGAGTGTTATCATTAGCGCTCAAGCTCAAGAATAAGAAGAGTGGGACAAGCCAGACACAGATCCCAAAGAAGGTTGCGATGTCTGTGAAGCTGGGTGCGTTAGAGACCGGAGCACGATGGCTATAGGTCCGCCTCTCCGTGCGGGCAAGGCGAGAGAAATGGATGAACCATAGAAAGTGGTTGATGACGGCCATCAGACACGAGGCAATGAATGAAGCGGAGGACAGCGAGATGAGGGGCCAGTGGGCCGAGAAGTTTTGCAGGTATACTAAATGGCAGAGGATGGAGAATATCGTGTGGGGGAGGGGGAGGGCATCGGTGACATGAAGGAGCACGTGCAAAGTAATGACAGTCTGGGGACGGGATATGAAGGGTGCTGCTCAAGGGAGAGGAAAGGGGACAGACGTAGATCGTTCTCTGACCGATCAGCTTAGCAAGACGGGAGTATTCTTCAATTAATTCGGAGAGGTAGAGCAGTCCGCTGGCTGAAGACGGGTCAGACGGGCGAGGAGCGGTCGCGGAGAGCTGAACGGACCGAGCGAGAGAGTTACGAACACGAAGGCAGCCAGAGCAGCGACATAGCTGAAGGGGGTGAGGGACACGGCGGGCGAGGCTGCAATGACACGCACCCAACATAGTGAAGCAGAGACAT